>BLFK01000812.1:346537-353448 GCA_014634185.1 Astreopora myriophthalma | reverse complement strand
GGGGTGGCTGAGGTGTTTGAACGATGTCGGAATATCAGTGGAACGCTTATTTTATACACCATACACCGTAGGCTCTCAAGACGACTCACTTTGAGTCATTTTAACGTGATTCAACTTTTCAGTGTTACCTTCCATAATTTTAAGCTAAAACGACCTCAAAAAGACGGGGTGGCTAGCCACCCGGTTCCGGTTCCGTTTCCGTTTTCCGTTCTCGCGTTGTGAGGCAAATAAGAGGTGACTGATCTCAACCAAACTGTAATTTCTCCTTTAGGTGTCATCGCCATTGAGCCCGAGTGGATTCCCGTTTTAGTCCCCAGTCGCTGCACCTTCTCCAAGCCATTGGAAGATCCGTTGCCTCGTTACGATTCCGAGGCGGGCGTCGTCAAATGTCACATGACCAGTAGGTTTGGTACCAGATCCTGGCAGATTCCATCGCAAGAGATGGAATACCCGGCCGGCCTCGATAGATACAAGTGGTTTGCAAGATTCCTACTCGAAGGCAAAGTTTTCCCAGCGCTTGTCAAGTTCGTACCTTTCCTGCTGAGTGCGCCTGTTGTAATGATTAAGACTTGGGCAAAGCTACAGCCAAGAACCGAGATCCTGTTAAGCGAGCTTGTCAGCGAGAATGCCGATAGCAAGATGGCGCTTATGGCTGCGTGGAAGAAGACCCCGACATTTTTACTCGCTGCGTATAAGCAATGGATTCCAGAGAGCAAGCATGGAGAACTGAGTTTAATGTGGCCACCGAAGTGATAAGACGGAGTGTTGAAACGCAAACGTCTAGGGAAAAACTTGTTACCTGAGCCAATGGCCGACAAGTTTATCCAATGATTGTTCAAGGCCCAATACGACAAGGATTTGGGGGTAAACTTAAAGTGCACCTAACCCCAAAATATATTTTTCGCTAAAATAAATCTTTACTCCTGTTTGAAACACACTGAGAATTTTGTCCTGTTTTCCACCAAATGTTGACTTTTTATAGGCGTCAGAACTGAGCCTTATTTGGTTCATGACCGAGTCAGAAGGGGCGTGGGTCTATTCCTGATTTGACGTCACGAACTGATTTACATTCCATTAAGTCTTTGTAAACATGTATGCAAAATAGTTTGTGACGTCAAATCAGGAATAGACCCATGCCCCTTTTGACTCGGTCGTGTACCAAATGATGTTTAGTTTTTCGTCAGTTTTGGAAGCCTACAAAATGTCAAGATTTGGCAAAAATGGGGAAAAATAGGCAAACGCGTTTCAAACAGATGCAAAGATGTATTGTGGCGAAAAAAATATTTTGGGGTTAGGTGCACTTTAAACTTTGCACGCTATGTTGATAACTCGAATAGTTTCTATACGGCTTACTCGACGAAGTTAACTTGAGGGAATCTTGAACCAAACACAAATTGCAAGCCAAAATAAGTTACGAGGGATTTTGAGTTTGAAGGGGAAAACTAACCCGACTTGTTCAAGTTTGCACGCATGTCCATCATGGCCTCTGAAAAGACCTGTGAACAGTTTCTGTGGGTTAGAATAATCGTTTAAGGAACTCAGATTTTGTCCTATACTTTGCGCTTTGTTTATTCAATTTTACCTAGGAAGAGCGTTATACTGGCGCTACAAAGTAGTGTCATTACAGCCGGGTAGAATTATATACACCACAACGTCAGAGGAAGAATGTTTATTTACAGTCAAATTTTACCTTCGAAAAATATCATTCTTTCAATAAATACAAAGCTTTACTCTTCACTATAAGTACTTCCGTTAGTGCCAGTGGGCACACGATTCAATCCGCTGCAACTTACTTTACTTTTGGACAATGAAGTAATTTGTCTCAGTTTTCTTCCGTTTGCCTGCATTTGAAAAATGGCCCATGGAATGGAAGCAACGGTAACTTTGCCAACTTTGATTTCTAGTTGTTTGCACAAAGCAAAGAAAGGTGTCCCGCGTGCGTCGGTTTGATTTCTTTTTAAATACTTTTCAAAACAGGAAAATGTCAACCCCTGAATAACACCTAAGTCCCGTCCCTGAAGCTCACACTGTTCTGACCTGAATATAGGGTAGAGAACCTTGTCATATTGCATACTAACTCAATTAGAACCTGAGAAACAACGTTTTTCAGTGCCATAAATAGTGGATGTTTAGCATCTGCTCAATCTTTGTTCATAGGGGCGAGTTCCTCAGCGCTAACGTCCGAAGACTTTTTCTTCCTTTTAAAAAATCCAAGCTGCAACAAAAAGCAAGACTCGTTGAATGTGCTCCTGTCATTTTCTAAGAACAGCAACAACAACGAAAGGCTTTATTCGCCTCAAATCGAGATCTTTACGTGCAGTATTGACGCTTAAAAGTTAGTTAATTACAAAAGCGACAAGGATGATGAAATCATTCATTCCAAACTCTATTGCAATAATTAACGAAGGGAATCAGATCCAATGGAAAAAATGAAAAAGAAGTATGCTCACATTGCCGACAGGGTGGACATGCGCACCTTGCGTCACAGCGATCCACGCTCAGAACAGGATTCTCATTTGTACAAAAGTTTGCCGTAAATGGGTAACGAAAATAAAAACAATTTTGAAAAATGCATACCTACCACAGCATGTTTTATTTTAACGAAAGAAATGATATATGAAATGAATGATATATTGAACTGCGGATATGAACGATCCCGAGGTCACGGGTTCAAACCCCGTGGAAGTCCTGAATTTTTTCACGCTTCTCTACGCAATTGCTAAAATTGCGTTCATAACTGCGAGGATCACAGCTTCACTTCATTTCTTATTTTCTTCAACCGTTTACGGCAAACTTTTTTTTCTCTTGCCAACTGTTTATCCGTTCATTTACTGCAAACTACCATACATACAATTAACAATTATGCACCGAAGGTGAAGTGAATATTGGTTAATATTTACCGAGACGTAGTCGAGGTAAATATTCCCCAATATTCACTGAGCCTGAGGCGAATAATTGTTTTAGTATAATTTTCAGTGGTGAATATAAGAAAGTGCAAAACAACGTGCTAAAACACGATAAAAAGGCACGAAAAGTTCTTGCTTAGCTTAGCAGCCGCGCCTTCAAAATGTTATACTCACCGGGTAGCGCGGTGAATATAACACCGAATTCTTATATTCACCGCTGAAAATTATACTAAATCCTTATATAGAGCTAATGCATAAATGGCTAGGAACTAATTATTCTTTTATCTTTGTGCTAATTAGCCTTACTAGCCTCGTCAGCATGCGCAACATCCAAAATAATTTTTATACAAAAATGAGGCTGGTGAGTCTAAATAGCCTTTATATAAAAGAATAATTAATACCGTATTTACTGGAATAAGCGCCGCCCCCGAATAAGCGGCACATCCGAGGCAAGAAAGTTAATAAGCGCCGCCTTCGAATGAGCGCCTCACTCCCAATGCGGCGCTTATTAGAGGAATTTCGTAATACCACAACGATGGCAAATATGCAAGACTAGCAAAGCAACTGAAACAAATCCTTTTGAAACCAGCTCCGATTCAGCTGTACAAGAGGCGTGCCCTCCTAATCCAGAGCTGTTGGACTCAGATCAAGAAGGAGTCAGCAAAATTGATTAAACAGAAAGAAGAACAATTGAAATGTGCCACATGACACGTAGAAAATAGCAAAATACATTTATATATTTAGTTTCTGTTCAATTTGCGTTCTGAATGAAAAAAAAAGCACATCATTTTTTATCTGATTTGTTTTTTCAATAAGCGCCGCCCTCAATTAAGCGCCTTCCTCGAATAACCGCCGTATCTGAGAAGTGCAAAATTTAATAAGCGCCGCGGTGCTTATTATTTATTATGCATTCGGTCTATTGTCTTCACTTCAAAGGCCCTGTTTTGAGCCTGGGCTACCTGTGCTTATACCAAACGACCAATGGTCGAAAACATAGCTGGTGAACCTGTACGCGATTGGTTGAACGACCATCTTGATAGGCCAAAATGTTTCGCACAAGATTTTCGTTTCTCCATGCATTGAGCGCCATATTTGTTGCACAACAAATAAGGCGCTCAAAGACTCTCACTTAATCGAAAATCAAGATTAAAAGATACGAACACTACCAACCTTATATAAAACAAGGACCGCTAAAGCCAGCAAGAGAATTCCAGCGAGAGCCGATACCAGATAGACCCACCAGGGTATCGCCTTGCTCCTGTCCCTTCTACTCGTAGGCTTGGCTGTCAGTGTAATCTAAGGGATAAACAACATATCGAGCTACGAACGAACTGCCAATCTCATCGATAAAGACAAGGAAGTTGGCTCGTTATGAACATTGCCCAGGTGAATGTGGATTTTAAAAGGATTGTGTCGAGTCGGAGGCATTGAATGAAGGGACGACAAACTGAGCCAGTCGCGTGGGTTGTGTGTCGTTAATTGGTGTTAGATGTGGTCGATAGTTTGGTGTTATATGACCGGTAGATCTCGACTACCGTGCGGAAGATCGTGGGTTCAATTAGCCCTTTGCATGAGTTGATCACGTGCTTGGGTACCACTTAGCAACAGTGTGCTGGATGGCAAGCCATACAGTCGTTGCACCGCTCAACAAAGCTTTGACGGTGATTACGCATCGCTCATTTGCCATTAGCTAACCTTTACTTGGATAACTGTCTAAGGCGAGGAGGTAAATTTATTTCTTCATTCTTGTTATATTGTTCTGATCACACCCAGAACATCTAAAAAATGGATCTTTGAGTCACTGAGTACAAAATGCTGCCTTTGTAATGACAACTGCAAGTGGTTAGACTTTCTGTAGTGTTCTCGGAAAAGGACGACAAACCGTAGGCCCAGCGTCACACTTGCTCATGTAAAACCCGGTTTAAGGATCCCACGAAGTATTTGTAAAGAGAAGGGGAAGTATTCCTACGTGTTGTGGTATGCCGATCTTTATTAGAGTAGAACCTTTATTGTTACTCCATAGGTTTTGCGCCTCACTGTCTAAACAACGACTACAACAACCTGGTTAATTAACGCAGTCGTGATGTTATTTTGTTGTCTGTCAGAAACTGGGGGCGATTTTGTCGCCTGTGGCTAATGAGGGGTACTGCCAACAATGGCGTCTTACCGTAGTAACATCATTTTCTGTGTCAGGTTGCAGGACTTTCGAAGGGGGGCGCACTTTTGCAATGGTCTCCAGTTCGACTACCAGAGGCTTATCAAGCTGAAAACAAGATGAATAATGAACGACAAAGCATAAGAGAAGGAAAATTAAATGACGTTTCCTTTTAAATACAGTTGAACCTCTCTAATGCGGACACTAAAGGGACAGACCAAAGTGTCCGCATTAGAGAGGTGTCCGTATTATAAAGGTCACCAAGATTGCATCATTTTTAAGACTCCACTGACAGTTTTAAGTGTTCAGTAACGAAAAATAGGTCCAGTTTATCTAAACTGACTAATATACGATATTCAGACACATTGATTTGTACATCTCAGTTACAGTACATACTTTATACGAATCGGTTATTTGAAACTAAAGGAACTACGTACAACGCAATGCTTCACCTAAAAAGGTAATAATAAAAGTACAATTTTCAAAACTCCAGTTGAAGATCAGTGAATAAAACGTTCATGCTTGCGTAATCACAAACTCTCTCTTCTTCCCGTCCCCTCTCTCGCTCCAGGGGACGGAAAGAACAGAGACCCTGGGAACGAGGTTGCCAACTAACGGGGTTACACAATGATACGACGAACGAACGAACAGAAACAAAATGCGAACTTGTTATGTTGTCAAAAACTATCACTGCTAACTGGAATATTAACTACTTGTGGTCCTCCCAACGGAGAGACCCTAATTACGACTTATTCTTCTGCTCTTTATTCTTTTCAACAATAGATCTATCACGGACTGGAAGTAATCTTGATTTGAAGGCACATATTAATTTACTCCCACGTGGCATATTGCTACACAAGGGCAGTTGCGCATGCGCATACTAAATACCTAAAGAAAAACATGCAGAAGCGGTAGCGGTACCTCTGGACATTTAAGCCTGAGCGGTGTACCATGACGAGTCTCCCCGAGATTTCGGCCCGCGGATCGCTTATACTTGCCACTTTCTGATACCTATCCCCGATAGGCAGTGAGGGAGAGAAATGTCGGCCCCTAGACCATACGTGACAGATCCCTTACGTACTCGCAGCTCAACTCCTTCTGCTTTATACTATGATTTGGAGCGATATATATTTGCGACTATAGTTGTCATGTCTTCCATATGGTAAGGATATTTTTTGGTACTAATTTGTAATACACGGATTTAACGCATGCGCATTTGCTAAGCATGACAAAACAACAAAAGGAACCACGCATTTTCCGGTAAAACTTTAAAACGCTGTCGCTTTTTCAGACATATTTTGTTTTGTTTTATTGTTTGAATTCCGCGCGAACAAACGAGGACAATAATTTCGCGTATACAATGACATTAACGTGTCTGGTTGGACAGGGGATGGACAAAAGAACTAACAAGTTATTCAAAAAGAGCAATAGCTCCTAATGAACTAGTGTTAAAAGTTAGAAAATGTTTGGTGCCTTCAGGGACTCTCCCGGACATTGGTTGGTTACAACTGTTTCTTTTTTAGCTGTTATATTCCCATAAGCATCTGTTCAAAAAGGTTGTTGTGAAAGAACAGCAACATGTAAAATCGCTATGGAGATGTAGAACGTCCACATTTCGTTTCGTTTTGTTTTCCTTTAGTTGAGTTTATTCCGGTGTTAAAAATGCAGTTTAGTCGATTGAGAATGAAGAATGTTTAGACCTAACAGAGAATCCAGCTGTCCGTAAAGTACATACTTTATACGAATCAGTTATTTGGAACCAAAGGAACTACGTACAACGCAATGCTTCACCTAAAAAGGTACTAATAAAAGTACAATTTTCAAAACTCCAGTTGAAGATCAGTGAATAA
>BLFK01000812.1:323107-338321 GCA_014634185.1 Astreopora myriophthalma | reverse complement strand
GGGGGGGGTGAAAACCAGCGCGCACTGAGAATCTTAGTTCGACATCTCTTCGGGTCGCGCACGAATTCTCTCTGGGGTACACAGGGGTTTGGGAACATCAGCCTCAAACCCAGGCCAGCCTGACTCACAGGGGCATGCGCACTGGAGTAATTGGACGGGATGAATAAATCACGCAATAATTCACGGCACCTTTTCTGAATGCGTTGTTTGGACAGAGCTGTTCAAGACGGGACAAAGGTCTCTGCCACAAGACTTCACTAAGCCAAAGCTGAGATCAAATGACAATGAAGAAGCTACATCCGCAAGTTTATCTTTCTCCTGAAACAACAGAAATGTGCAATAATCTTGCATTTGATTGTTGAAAAGTTTGCGCAAGTTTTTTTTCAATCATGTAGCGAACCAACCATGCCAAAGCAAAGAAACTGCGTAATTACACTGTAGTTCGACACTCAATCGAAAACTGCTCTAGAATACTCAGTTAAAACTGCGGTGAACACAAGGTATATCTGTCGTACCTTGAAGTAAACAGTCCTGGGAAAAGAACAAGACAGGTCTCCTTCTTTTGAGACGTTATGAACGCCACTGATGGTGAAAACTGTACTCTTCAATTTTTCATCGACAAAGAACATGCGACGGAAATGGTCTGATTCACGATCAGTTTTAATTCTGTCCAATTCCACGGTAAATGATATCCTCAAACCTACAAGTTAAGAAACAAACAGACGTTTTGCGAAATATGTACATGGCTTCACAAGACTTCAAAAGGGTTTGTACGATAACTGTCAAAACTCTCCCGCACTTATTGGTCCGCTATTATTGGTCCAGTAACAGTTAAGCCCCAAAATCTTTCGCCCAAGATTGTTGGGCAAAAGTGTTTCTTAGGCCATCGATCTCTCCATCTTTGGCCATTCGAAACTAAAAACGTTTACAAACATTAGTTTTGTTTTGTTTTGTTGTTGTTGTTGTTGTTGTTTTATTTTTTTTTGCAGTGGTGCATTATAGCCCTCTCCCTCCCCCTTCTTAATCTTCTTATCACTCTCCCACCCGGTTAGTTTCTTTTTGTACCCTCCCAGTATTCTATCGATCTTCTACTCCTTAAACAAATAAAACCAATCTGGTGGTGAGTTAACGCGCGCTTGCCCAAAATACGCCGCATTGAGGTTCAGATGCACTACTTAAAAAATACTACTTTTACAACCACGGTACCTTCGTAACTTTGCAAGGTTTTTCCTTTGTTTTCAAAGCAAACTGACAGGTTCAAACTAAACAGGACAAATAATGATAAAGATCAATGAATAAAAGATGTATCATGATGTGTCCCTTTACCGCGAAATAACAACAACGTATCATTCGGGGCTTACAAGCTCACCATTTGTGGTCTTTGCCGTCGTCCAATCGGCACAAACTATCGTTGCTTTCGACAGATATCTGATATCTACTTAAGCTGATTCTGCCCTCTACGTTCACTATCGAACGGGTCCTGGAAATCAGAAGGAAAGAGTGGGGGTTAACGCCTCAAGTCAGATACTTGAAAGCCAACAAAAGCTCATATTCTTATTTGTTCCAAAGAACCAACAAAACTTTAGACGGAGAAAAAATGTCCGGTGCCGAGTTAATCGCGCGATAAACGGTAACTCAAAACAGACTCTCGGTTGGAAACGAATAAATGTGTCAATAACTTGTACTTTTAACTTCTGCGCAATAATTAAATCTTGAATTGCAATTAGTTCAGGCTGGTTCCCATATACGACGCATGCACGAGCACAACCAACACACGCAAGCACACGCAGACGCATTCAACCTCATCCCCGGGGTCTTTGCATTAGTCCACTAGTTGAGTGATACTAATAGTTAATAGACCAATTTCGATATTTTAAAATTCAACTTCAAACAATAAACATAGCTTCGCGGCTCTGGGAAATAAAAAATGGATTTGTATGAGCTTGTTGCCCGGAGCCTCGAGATGATGTCTTTTGTCTAAGAGTGCGGAATTTTAATATCTCGAAATTGGCCTATTAGTGTACTTTGTCCTAACAAAAAAATACAATATTGACACCGCGTCTGTCTAATCAAATCGCCACTGTGTTGCGTACTTTGCTTGTGCTTAAGCGTGCGTCGTACGTGTAAATGTTTAACACTCACTGATTCCTGGTTAATACCCTCGCACGAGAAAAAAGCAAGCAGCGTGAAGAGTTGTCACACAAAACATACTATTTTTATACTATAAGTCAAAGATTAAAACCGTAAGTTGTTCCCTGCTAATAGTAAGAGAGAGAAATAAAACTAAAACCGTAAGTTGTTCCCTGCTAATAGTAAGAGAGAGAAATAAAACTAAAACCGTAAGTTGTTCCCTGCTAATAGTAAGGGAGAGAAAATAAATCTAGTCTTGAAATTTGCCTCAGCTTAAGATCTATTCATGTTTCATATCTGGGCGCAAAATGGATTGCTTTGTGGCCATTTCATTGTTTTTCTTAACTTCATACTAAAATTCGACTAGAAGTTTCGCAATAGGCTGCCACGAAAGACATACAACTCAATGCTTTTGTGATCCCTCAGCTTGACAAAGCGAATTCAACTTATAACTCGACACATGCTTTAATGGAAGTTACTCAACAGATTACAAGATCACATGATCTATATCACATGACCTATCGAATGGGATATCCACCTCAAGAGGACAGCCTTATTTGATCCATATGCTCCTACTGCGACATCTGTAAGACGAAAACGCCAAAAAATGTCAGTTTATGGTCAGCTTTAACACAGAAAAATCTGCTTGGACAGAAATGTGTGCGCGAAAAGCAGGCAAGGTTGCACAGCAATCACAATACATCACGGGATACGCGTCAAGCAGTCGAAGAGCTCCATCCTGCGTTGGGCTGGTATGGCGGCCAGCCAGGGGAGATTTCCAATGCGAAACCAGGTTCAGTTCCGACCTTGTAGGCCACCTTGGCCAGTGTACCACTCTACCCCTTTTGCTACTAAGCGTTCGTTTATAAAAAGTCTCGAAACTGTTCGAGCCTATTTCGTGTGCCACGATTTACTCTGTACCTAAGCCTGAACCCTTGTTGTAACTTGTAACTGTCCTTTCCTACCTTGATAACATGTTACAAGACCAGCCTTGCAAAAAAAGCGACTCGAAGTTTGCCATTAGGTCTTTAGGGCCCGAAACCTTTCTGGAGCTTTCGAGAAACGAGCACCCGGTGCGTTAGTTAATCATACCTGGATAACCATTATCGTCCATATCTACAGTCCCGCTGATGGCAGACCCGAACGTCCTGAGACCTGCATCCACGGATGATCCTTGAATTTTCTACGAGTGTAATCGGATAATACAACTCAGATAACGGTGCATTTGTTTGTTTTATCAGTGGTTTGCAGCTTGTCATATATTCTGACCAACAGTGTTAAGTCGAAACATTTTGTTAACTCTGATTTTAAAAGCTGTAACACGGCCAGCTGGATGTTACTGAAGACTGCAGTAGCAGAGTTGTTCGAGACTCGGACTCGACATCTGAGTGAAGAAAGCTTCTGTCGAGGGTGTTGACCCTGAGTGGGCATTGACAGGTTCTACCTTGTGGTTCTTGCAGCAACGGGATACGGGGGAGGGGACGGGAGAGAGCAATTGCTTCGCTTAATTAATAGCCCAGTTTCGAATCACCGAGACCGCTGGATAAAAAAATCAAAGGCGCCTTTGTACAGGGTTAGCCTCAACCTGAAGAAAAATATTCACAAATACCAGCAAGAAAGCGTTGAATAATAAAAGAAAAACACACACACACAAGTGTGACAATTCTCACCGGTATGCTTCAGGTCGAGGTTAACCCTGTGTAGATGTGCCTTTTGTACTTTTATCCAGCGGTTTTGGTGAATTCGAAACTGGACTATTACCCAAGTTTTGACTGGTTTCCCAAGCAACGGTCTTTGTTTTGTTTTGTTTTTGTTTGTTTGTTTGTTTTCTAAGAGGACTTGTCGAGGAAAGACCCCGGGAACGAGGGTGGAGGACAGACGGATTGACCACGGACAGATTACCTGCCAGACAGATGTGTGGTATGCATGACTTACAGGCATCTTTTGGTCAATGGGAACATTTTAGCCATACCTGTTTATAGATGGGGTTGATTCCGGACAGCGATCCGTGGTAGATATACACAGACCCGCTACCGCCGGCTTCAAATGGAGCTCCAATTGCAACATCTATTGATCATAGCAAAAAAAAAAGATGGCAACGTGACCAATTCAAATGTCACAATCCAGGCCACGGTTGAGAAAGTCGGTGGCGGAGTATTTTATGACTGCAAGGAAAGTTTCTAAAGAAACTTAACTCTGGCACTACGTCGGCATTGAAACCACAACAACGCGGTATCAACTGTGGTGACAAGGTAAACTAGAAGCATTACGCATAAAGAGATTCAAAAGCTGACGTTTCGGATAAAAAATATGGCTGCTTATCACGTGAGCACTGAAACCGAGCCTGTGTACCTTGAAAGCCATCTTTGTTCAGATCACCAACTCTTGCTATGGCTTGTCCGAACTGTGCGTACGGCATGTTGTCTCCTTTTAAGCCGAGTGAGTCTTGAAGATTAAGAGCTCCCTGAAAAGCGATTTAAAGAGATCTTTTTGTCAAAGAAATCCTAAGGCTCCGTACAAATGGACACAACATTGCTGGCCAACAACTCCCAACATTGTTGGGTGTTACATGTTGCGTCCTTTTGCACACCTTGTTGCATGTTGTTGGGAGTTCTTGCGCGAAGATTGAAACCGGTCAAACTTTTGATGCAACAACTCACAACATTTATTTTGGTCCGTCATCGCCGAAGCGTAGCGCAAAAATGCTGGACTTGTTTGCACAGTTCTGCTAATAATGCTGGGGCAACGCACGCGCATTACAAACGGTCTCCATGGAGATAGTAACACAGTAACTACGCATCATGCTATACATCATTGTAATGTAAATGCAAGTCCCAACATTGTCGGCAGTTTTGGCACCGCTCCCACATCACTGCCAACACTATCCAACATTCTTGGGCCAACAATCTTGGAAGTTGTTGGGCTCGTTTCCACGCAGCCTAGGACTACTGCTTAAGCCAAATACAAAACAAAAGCGACTTTTGTCTACAAACTGAGGCGTGTTACAGATTACGAGATACGTACGATATGAACGGGAGATCGGACGTTAATATTGTATCTGACTCAGTTGTGAAATGAAAGTATGACAGGAGCGTTAATTAGAGAATAACCATTCTGTTATTTTGATACAGAATACTAATTACAGTAGCTTTTGAATTGTCTCGGGAACTGCAGTCATATTTGAGTTGAATACTGATTTGTTGTTCGCTTTCACTCCGAAGTAGTGATGAATTTTACAAGTGCGTGGTAAAATTTTTAACTTAGCCTAAAATATGGGAACATTCACAACCCACTGTGCGCAGCTGGGTGAAATTATCTGCGGATCTATGGCTTGCAGGTGTAATTTAGGCACCCTTCACGTGGGGTTCTAGGTCCAAAAATTACCTTGCCGTTGTTAACATAAACAAAGACTCTTCCTTGGTCGCTGTAATGCGCTCGAGGAGCTCCTACCAATAAGTCTGAATACCTGCAGAAAGGAAACATAGTTAACGCTGTGTCGTTAAGTTTCTGTATGATACCGTCCACACATTGTGCTGAAAAGCCACTGTGCAAAGTACAAGAAACAAATTGCACTTACAAATCACTGGTGAGGTCAACAGCGCAAAGAGCGCTTCCAAAGTAACTTCCAACCTACAAGAGAAAAAAACAGTAGGCGCGCATATTGAACGAACACACCTCAAAGTCCTCGGGGTCTTTGGTCAGCGGGTGGGCGCCTGGAGAGACTCTGGGATAATGGACGCCATTTTCCCACAAAATCTGGGACGGTTTCTTTAGAAGTTGTTAAGTAACAACCAATCAAAAAATTCGAATTTTTTTCATTATCCCAGAGTCTCTCCTGGCGGCAACCCGCCGACCAAAGAGCCTGATGACTCTGGGTACGAGATTGCAAAGTGTGTGAAATCTTTATAGAAACAAGAAACATCAAGCGATCGAAAAGCCGAAGTAATTCAGTACATAGAGCAATCACAAGTGACACAAACAAACCAATCCATAACATCTCGAAAGAAGTGCGTGAAGAAAAGCCCGGGAAAATGCTCTTAACAAAGCGACTGGTTTTAGTTTCCCACCCAATTTGTTGAAAAAAGTGGGCGAAATTTTCTGGCCAATCACTGAGCGCAGTACTCAGAGACAGCGTATAATTAAAGAAAAAACACGCTTTGGCTCCCCCCTAAGCAAAACGTTGCATGGCTAATTGTTAAAAAAACTACGGCTTAACTTCGACTTTATGATCAATGAGAAAGCAGAGTAATGACAAAGTCACTGAGAAAGTCCTTGTGCTCTCTGAAGCAGCCAAGCTTTCACGGCTCATCACAGTTTCTACTCACATTAATGCCTTGCGGTCGAGAAATCTTGGACCTCACATTCATTTTATCGTTTTCAATTGAATACAGGAGTACCTGTGAAAAAAATGAACGAGATGTTACAGCCGAAAGTCAAGTCGTGTAGGCGCCCCGAGATAGGAAGCCCAAACTCCAGGCTCGCGGGCCTCGGATTCGCCTTGTGGTTTAAAACCCGATAAAACACTTCCGCTCGTTTACATAATCCTACTCCTTGCATATTTTTCTTATTAAATGATAACGTTTGATTTGATAGTCTCGAGTGCTTCCCAAAAATGTGGAAAATCAGGTCCTTTTTCCCTCTGGCCTGTAGAACTCCCACCGACTTTGCCTCATGGTTCCCTCCCTAAATCCCTTTTCACAGTTCTGTACACAACAGCGCTCTCCTACTGTCTCGTTCCACTCATCCTAAATCGGAGTATCAGACTCCTGAAGGAAACTCACACTTCCGTATAAATCGTCATTTCGGGGAGCGCCTCCAACAATTTCTAGATGAGGAATAAAACGAGAAAAGTTAATGTGCGAAATTATCAGATTGAGTCTCTGAGAGTTCATAAGCTGTGATACTGGAGCACTTTCTTCGCCCAAGCCGGCGAAAAGACTCGTTGGAAAAAAATTCCGACGGCTCCAATGCGCTGCATAGTTCCAGTTTCACCCAAAAAAACAGCAGCAAAAAACTATAGCAGAGAGAAGCCATGAAGAAACCAAGGACACGAGTAGAACATTGCGTCCGATTCACAGAGCTTGCCCCCGCTCCTTAATTTTTTCTCCCACTTCAACCCGACTCGTTTAGAACCCGCGTGACTCTTGTATGGCGTCTTCTTCATCTTGCTCACTGCGAGCAAACTGTCGCTTACTTCTCTCATCATTTGGTACTGACTGTCCGAACCATATCTTCTTACGCTTTAAGGAATTTTTTAAAATGTAGAGACATTTAAATTGTCGCACGCAATAATCGTGAGGAAAATGTCCGCAAATACCTCGTACCACAGCGTTGTCGTGACATTTCCGCGCGAAGCAAAGCTGAGTTGTCTTAAGCATGTCATATTAACACTAACCTGTTGTTTGCAGGCTGAGAAAGTGGCCACTTGTAACAGCATAACCTGATAAAAATAACATAATCACATTGTACTGAATGCAGAAATGCACCATGAAAAAGAGATCAAGTTTGCCGGTCATATATCTCGTTTTGGAAACGACAATCACTATGTCTACGCTAAACTTTATAAGAGATAGCACAAAATAACAGCAAAAATACAATTCTCGACCCGAACTGAAACTAAGGTGGCTGATATGTACAATGCAGTGGATTATTTTGTGGGCTTTTTGGGTCATAGGAGGTGATAAGATGAACGAAAAAGTTGTGTGCGAAGCTAAGCGCGGGGGAAATAGAAACAGCATTATACAAGGGGGCGGGAGGGAAGGGTAATTTAGTTGCTAGGATCTCTGTACTCTGAGTCTCTTCCCTTAAACTAGCTCCACCCCACCCCAATCACTTTCTCTGGTGTCAATGAATAGGCTCGTGGTTTCACACAGCTCAGGTTTTCATACTCACCCATGTACGAATCGGTTTGTGGAACGATCGGAGACTGATATGTCGTCGACTCGTCTATGAGATGAACCACGACACCACCTAAAGGAAACGAAAAAAAAAAACATGCTACAGTTGAACCTCTCTAATGCGGACACTAAAGGGACAGACCAAAGTGTCCGCATTAGAGAGGTGTCCGTATTATAGAGGTCACCAAGATTGCATCATTTTTAAGACTCCACTGACAGTTTTAAGTGTTCAGTAACGAAAAATAGGTCCAGTCTATCTAAACTGACTAATATACGATATTCAGACACATTGATTTGTACATCTCAGTTACAGTACATACTTTATACGAATCGGTTATTTGAAACTAAAGGAACTACGTACAAGGCAATGCTTCACCTAAAAAGGTAATAATAAAAGTACAGTTCTGAAAAACGTCTTTCCGTAGTTTACAAGTGCAGCGAAAAGTAACTTTCTTAATCTTTATGTCTTGTAATCATTCTAATCATTCAAGCCTTAAAATAGTCTGTAACGTTCTTCTGGAAGGCTTTCGCGAGTCGTTGTTTAATATACAGCGACTGGGCTTTTGAAATCACCTTGCATAGCTCGTCAAATAAATGGGATTCACCCCGTGCAGTAAAAAAAGTCCCATGCCAATACATTTTCACTGGACCGGACAAACTACTTGAACGTTTGGAAGAATGTTTAATCGTACCTCTTCAGCAGGAAACAAAGAACTGCGATAGCCAATTCTTTGTCATTAACCAACTAACGGGGTTACACAATGATACGACGAACGAACGAACAAAAACAAAGACATTTCAAAGAAAGATCGTAACTCTACAAAAACGGGCCTTACGTCTTATTTACTTCAGAAGTCTAACGAACACACCGTACCCTTCTTTCTCAAATCGAATTTCCTTCCCCTACCTGGCCTATTTTTTTAGAGATTGTGGCTATTTATTGTATGATATCAACAGACAGTCAGCACCAGTTAGTATACTCAATCAGTTTGTTAAAACAAGTCAGATTCATAACTACAGAACAAGATCTGTCTCTAGCGACTCGTTCTATGTTAAGTTTTCTAGAACCGATAAAATGTATGCCTTCTTCTCGAGAATCGGTGCCCAAATTTGGAACTCTATTCCTCATTCGATTAAACTACTCAAACGTTCGTCCTTTCGCAAAAAGATAAAGGAATTATTACTAAATTTCTTGCGGTCAGAAGATGATTATGTCGAAGTCTCCCGTCTTACTAAGTTATTTAAGACTTTAGGTTAGCTTCTCTTCGTAATTTTATTGTACTTGCTTTGTTTTATGTTAGTTTATCCCATTCACTGTATAGTAGTGTCTTCACTGTTATTTAGTCCATCTATATATAGATAAACTTTGTACTTGTAATATGCCCTCAGATTTCCCCGCCTTGATTAGTTCATAAGCTATTTGCGTGGGAAAAGTAATGTCATTAGTTATATTTCTAATTTTCAATAAAATGTTGTTGTTGTTGTTGAACAAAATGCGAACTTGTTATGTTGTCAAAAACTATCACTGCTAACTGGAATATTAACTACTTGTGGTCCTCCCAACGGAGAGTCCCTAATTACGACTTATTCTTCTGCTCTTTATTCTTTTCAACAATAGATCTATCACAGACTGGAAGTAATCTTGATTTGAAGGCACATATTAATTTACTCCCACGTGGCATATTGGTACACAAGGGCAGTTGCGCATGCGCATATTAAATACCTAAAGAAAAACATGCAGAAGCGGTAGCGGTACCTCTGGACATTTAAGCCTGAGCGGTGTACCATGACGAGTCTCCCCGAGATTTCGGCCCGCGGATCGCTTATACTTGCCACTTTCGGATACCTATCCCCGATAGGCAGTGAGGGAGAGAAATGTCGGCCCCTAGACCATATGTGACAGATCCCTTACGTACTCGCAGCTCAGCTCCTTCTGCTTTATACTATGATTTGGAGCGATATATATTTGCGACTATAGTTGTCATGTCTTCCATATGGTAAGGATATTTTTTGGTACTAATTTGTAATACACGGAGTTGGCGCATGCGCATTTGCTAAGCATGACAAAACAAAACGAACCACGCATTTTCCGGTAAAACTTTAAAACGCCGTCGCTTTTTCAGACATATTTTGTTTTGTTTTATTGTTTGAATTCCGCGCGAACAAACGAGGACAATAATTTAGCGTATACAATGACATTAACGTGTCTGGTTGGACAGGGATGGACAAAAGAACTAACAAGTTATTCAAAAAGAGCAATAGCTCCTAACGAACTAGTGTTAAAAGTTAGAAAATGTTTGGCTGTTTCTTTTTAGCTGTTATATTCCCATAAGCATCTGTTCAAAAAGGTTGTTGTGAAAGAACAGCAACATGTAAAATCGCTATGGAGATATAGAACGTCCACATTTCGTTTCGTTTTGTTTTCCTTTACTTGAATTTATTCCGGTGTTAAAAATGCAGTTTCGTCGATTGAGAATGAAGAATGTTTACACTTAACAGAGAATCCAGCTGTCCGTAAAGTACATACTTTATACGAATCAATTATTTGGACCAAAGGAACTACGTACAACGCAATGCTTCACCTAAAAAGGTACTAATAAAAGTACAATTTTCAAAACTCCAGTTGAAGATCAGTGAATAAAATGTTGATGCTTGCGTGGTCACAAACTCGTGCACGCTATATGTCAACACCGGATCACCAGAGTGTCCGTAATAAAGAGGTTAAGTTTATATGACTTCGCTCTCTGGGGCCGAGATTTAGTGTCCGTTGTCCTTATTAGAGAGGGTCCGTATTATAGAGGTTTTTTTTTAGTAAACGAGTGAGAATTTTTTCGGGGCAAGGGGAATGTCCGTTATAGAGAGGTGTCCGTATTAGAGAGGTGTCCGTAAGGAGAGGTTCGACTGTACCTTAACGTGAACAACATCTGAGCTAGCATAAGCAAAACTGTGTGCTACCATGCACTACCGCTGCCGCCACCGCTACCGCTACTGCTACTGCTACTGCTACTGCTACTACTACTAGTACTACTACTACTACTACTACTAACTACTACTACTACCACTACTACTACTACTACTACTGTGCCATGGACTGAGCATTCACCACGCATTAGATTGATTCCGGGAGCTCCCATGAGCAAAGCATGCCCATCAGCAGTAAACTCGGCATCCATTCCGGTAATGCAGAATCCTCTCTTGCGTCCAGATTGACCTAACAGAAAAAATGAGAGGCTAAAACAAATGCCATATTCCTGTACCAGTAAAAACCAACTAGGATTCGAGGATCGCACGGACCGCGAGTTCGTTGTGTAGACGCGGCAAAACTATAATAGACAAAAGCAGACTTCAGCTTTGTACATTTTTGGGCATCATTTTTTTTTTCACAAAAACAACCGTTCAGGCCGAGGCTCTGTCAAAATAGACTTGTTAAAAGAATTTAGATGTGCTTAAAAGTTTAGGTTTTACCTTCACATGGAGAAATTGGTCGCCCTTGACTTCTCTGCAAATCTCTGCTTATTTGGAAACAGCGTCCAATTAAGGAATGGTATTGATGGTTGATTATGTTCTTGTCTTCCGATGTAGGTTGGGCGTAGATATATCTTGGCGCGCATGCCTGATATTATCAGTCATCAATCAATCAATCAATCAATCAATCAGTCAGTCAGTCAGTCAGTCAATCAATCAAGAAGGCAAGCAAGAAAGCAACAAACATTCACTCGTATCAAGAGAAGAGCTAGTATCCTTGTGCTATTAATCAGAACGATGGTATTCCGGATGACATTGGTGGTAAATCGTTTTATTCACGGCACGTGCCGACTAATAATTGGCAGTGAATACATCAGTCGATTTACCAGTTATTTCTTTTTGGAAACGAGTCAACGCTCTTAATATTATAGATTTTTAAAAACATTTTGGTCGAAGAAATCCACCCGGTGACACTGACAAAAAAGAAATTCTGCTCCAATCGACTTGCATTCATGTCAACTTTAGGTGGAGTATGTAAAATTGAAGTATCTGAATAGGCACGCAATGTTCCTAACAATAAATAACGTTTCCTTCTGATGAACAAAATGGTATTCACCCCTCACTGAAAACGGGTGTTCGTCAATGGCTTTTTTATGCTGAAAGCTTCGTGCCGTACTTTGCTTTCCGAGTGCGTCGGTTGAATGAACATAGCTATAACACACACACATAAACACACACACACACACACAAATGATCTTACACCCACCACCACATTTCCGTCTTTTCCAGTGCTGCGCAAAGTTGCTCCAAACCATTGGTCCGTTTTCTTTTCTGTTTCAACCATCAATGTAGTTCCATTCGGAAACGACAGCGGCTCCTTACGTATAGCTGCAATATTAATCGTAGGGAATTTAAAAAAAAACATCTGCAATGTTTCTCATCAGGGTTAATTTGCATGAGCTAATGCCCTATATATCTTATGACTTTTGAATTGAGGCGTTTAGGCATTCCGTCTACATGAAGACTAGGGACCTTAAGCAACGACGACGTCGACGAGGACGGCAAAAACAGTAGGTTTAATGAGCAAAAGACAATGGCTCCGCACGCTCCTCAAGTGCTCAGCCCTTTGACAATTTGCTACGTTTCTTTGCCGTCCTCTCCGAAACAACGACGTGACAAGCCCAAATATAAATTTAAGGTTTTGTGGAGAACTTGAGCACAAGAAGATAATGTCAACGCCATTTATGCCAGTTTTATTCCTCAGTAGAGAGCTAGCACACATTCTACACGTGGAACGAGTTGGAATAATCGGAAAATCATCGCAATACGTAATGTGAATCAATGTTTTCCGGTGATGTTCTTGTCCTTGTCAACGTCGTCATTGCTTAAGGTCCCTCAGTAGATAAATTACTCACCGAAAACACATTTTTCAAGCGATAAATGGGAGAACGCGCGCGCTAACCGAAGTCAAGAATTCTTTGTTTCCAGCAAACAAAGCAAAGCAGCACGCATACAACTAAATTTTAGGCTTTGTAAAAATATCCGGATGCCGTGTAGACGGCGCCTTATTTGCAATTTGACGGTGCGCTTGGCAAGGGTTACACGTTTCCCTGTGCGCCTCGTACAAGGATGGAAGGATGGTTGGACGACTCGCGGAATCAGTCTTTTGTATGCTTGTTCTATCGGATTTTTAAGTCATTAGCTCCCAGAGATGCCATGATATTGTTTTTCTATGCCTTTGATCAAGATGTCGTAAACTGCAAATTTAATTGACTTACGTTCGTCATCCACCACAACTGCTGTACAGTCGTTTGAACCAGGCTTGTAGTGACACTTGAAAACATTTCCATACTTTACAAGTGTTGTCTCAGATGGAAACGAAGACGTAATATTACTTAAAGGTGCTCCAACCAGCAACCTGCAAACAAGAAACTAAATTGATTTGAAACTTTCCTCACTCTCGAGACCTCACTCTTGACACCTTAAAGAGTGTGTCTGAGGCGCAAACACACTCTTTACTAAAATAGAGTTCACTTCCCAAACTATTGCATGCTCGCCGTTTTCAGTTCTAGGTACATTTTTTTGGGACTATTCTATTGATTCCTATTCCGGTTTCAGATTAATGTAATAAGGTTTTCTAAATGAAGGGGCATTCGGAAAACAGAGAAATCTTCGCACAGATGGCTGAGGACCAGCACAGAATATGCTGAAACGGACTTTTTCTTGTCGATATTTCTGCAAGTCATACCGGGTAATAGGCCATGTTTGCGTCTGGTTCAAAGGGAGTCTTGGTGCAGTGCTAAATCATTCAAGTGATAATGAGTTTGTGGTTTGTTGTGCATCAAAATACGCCACTCATTTCCATTTGAACGGTTGTGCACCAGGACTCGCTTTCAAACCGAGACGAACAACAACTCGGAAATAGGGTATTTTTCCAAAAAAAAACCAAGTATATATTCCACGTATTCGGAGTAAAAAATACTTTCTTCTTTCCGGTCACACCGAAAATGGAATAAGTCCTTAAAAAGAACAGACATCATTACCGAATACTGATCCCCAACCAACATGGCCGCCGTGACGTCACGTCTCGTTCTCAGGCGTGGGTTTCTCGAAGGCCCGAAACTTTTCGGGTTTATTTCGTATTTCGAGTGCTATGCTTTCTTAAGTGTCATGAAATCGAAGACGTTTTCTGAGCATGAAATTTTGCAACTTCTTTTCCCTTCCTCGTTTGAAAAAATGCTCAAAGACTAGCCTTCTATATAGAATAAACAGATCGCAGTTTTAGAAACAGCTTTTCGGGCCCGAATTTTATTTTATTTTTTTGTGGAATTGTGGGGGGGGGGGGAACTTTCGAAAAATGGGACCCAGGACTAGACCTTTCCCTTCGCCAGTCCCATCCCCCATACCGAACGAAAATGTTAGAAATGCTGAAACATCCGTAGTTATTAGATCTGCTTAACCTCCTACCAGGCGCATCCCCTTCCTGTGCATAGGGCTTGGCGCTATGCGGGAAATATTCAGGGGAGGCTTACATACAATTCTGGAATACGTCAAGTGTTTGACATAACAGGCCATATTGTATACAATGAACCCGGGCAATGAACATAGTAAAAACGAAAACAGTATTCGGATTCCAACGAGCCTACCCGGGCTACTGTAATCTCATTCTATACACAAACAGTGGAGCTTTAGACGCAAACGGTGGTCACTGAAATAGAGGATTAAATATTGTGACTTTACTAGGCTAGAAAGTTCTTTCCTCTTGGCTTGTGTGTGAATGTAAATCATGTCAAAAGGAGCTAAATTTTGTTTAGATGGCACGCGAATAAGCTTTGCCTGCGATCTGAACAAAATTTAGGTCTTTTCTTGAATAAGATTTGAGACGCGGCTTTCAAAGTTTGGTCGTCACGATTAGAAGGCCTTTGTGTGACGAAGTAACTTAAAATATCATGGCGGGGTTAGCAGGCCATCCGCTATGCGGATATCGCATATCCGAGGGTGGGCAAGTAATCAATCTTTCAACTGGCGATGTCAATCGATAGTGAACATCTTCAATTTCTCGTTTATTGATAACTCGTACATACACAGGTTTGAAAGTTTCAGTTTGTAACTTGATTTTGTTGTCAGGGCGTTGTTTTGGCGTTCACGACTCCCAACTCTATATGCGGCGCTCGGCCCTTTTCTAACTTCGGAAGCTAGCGCGCGGAGGATGAACTTAGAAA
>BLFK01000812.1:309612-318097 GCA_014634185.1 Astreopora myriophthalma | reverse complement strand
CAAAAGTTCAATTGAAATATGAAACTGAACTCTATATTGCACGTACTAGCAACAATATGAAATTTTTAAGAGAAAAGTGGGTGGCTTTTGAATCGTCGTAATAACCTTTTTTCTGTTTCATTTTTGTTTTTGTTGGATTGCGGGGCGGGGGGGTGGGAATTGGGGCTTAAGGGTATATATCAAGTAATTTTGTATTTTAAAGTGTAATAATGATAGTGTAGTGTAGTGTGAGGTGTATGTGTTATGTACCATTGAAATAAAGCTTTGTATTAAAAAAAAAGTGAACAACGATTTTGCAGCTGGCAGTGTCAAGGGCATACTAAACGCTGTCCTCAGAGCATGCGCAGCTGGTTCTTCATTTGCCACGTCAGACCCACATGGCCGTGCAGAGAGCATATCCAAGGTTTTGTGGATCTTTTCAATTGTCTGCTCAAAGAACTTTCCAAAATCATCAGGATCTTATGGTTCACATCAGGCGGGAAGAGTGACTTACAGGGTTCACACAGTAAGGTTTTAACAGACTGGAACAATTTCGCCTGGTTTGTGCTGTTCTGGCTAATGAAGTCAGAAAAGTATTCCTTTCGCGCAGTGGACATGATGTAATTAGCGCGATTTCTTGCGTTCTTAAAAGAGAGATAATCCTGCGCCAAGTTTGATTTGCGCCCTTTGCGCTCAGCAGCTCGTCGCGATCTTATTGCAAGTTTGATGTCATTGCTGAACCAAGGAACACATTTCCGCTTGACTACAGTTTTAGTCATGACAGGAGCATGAGCATCGAGTAACTTGGTCAGTGTAGAATTGTAACAGGTGACAAGTTCTTCAAGTTCAGAGAAATCTCCAGTACAAAGCACAGATGACGTGACTTCATCACGCAGCACATCAAAATCGATAGACTTCAACTTCCGGAACGACACGTTTTCGTTCAACTCGGCAGGTTTACAACAATCAATGTCGCAGAGAATTGAGGCGTGGTCCGACAGATAAGTATCGATAACGGGCTTAGTCCATACCACCCTGTCGAAATCAAGGGTGTGCCCATCCTTATGCGTCGGCCCAGTCACATGTTGCGTGAGACCCATTGATTGTAAAGTATCAATAAATCGAGCAGCATCATTGCAGTCGTTCCCACGATCGACATGGATGTTAAAATCATCCAAATTTGTGAGCGGTTCCGGGGCCAGAATAATCGATTCCATAAATCCCGAGAATGCACTAAGGAAGGTTGCCATGGAGGCAGGATGTTCTTCGGAATATGGTGGACGATATAGGAGAACCAACCTTGATTTAAATGTTCCAGTGGCAATCCGCCATTCCGAAAATTCGAACGATTCCTTCTCCCCATCCTCGACTTTTGATACAGCGATAGCATCCTTGTACAGCAGCCCCAATCCACCACCAACGCGACCAGTACGAGGCCGATGGACAAAACTATAACCTGGAGGTACGATCTCAAGTTGTGCCGCAACATCCAAAGGAGTCAGCCAAGTTTCTGTTATGGCGAACAAATCTGCCAACTGTGGAGGAATAGAGACGAGCCAGCAGGGAGGAAGTGAGGATTTTGTCAAAACTGACATTTATCATGCATCTGCCTCGTCTCGATAAAGATCGTCCCAGCGTGGGATAGTAACAAGAACATGATAGAGCGGTTGTCAATTGGGTGTCAGGCAGTTATGTTATGAAGGTAATACACACTTCTGCCAATTACAAATCGAAGTAATTCACCCATTGGTTTTACCAGCCAGTTAGAACCCACAGCAACTTGAGTAAAAAGGCAACCGCGGGAAAACGCGAGCGACGAAGTCGCAGCTGGGTTTAATTGGTTAAAAAGTTCGCGCCAGTTTTTTAGTCCAATGACAGAGCAGATTAAAACCAAAAGCAAAGCAAATAATTACATTCGGCACTCAACTGAAAACTGCTTTTTGTGAAATGTCATTTATAAATAATTGGGATGGTACGCGCGCTCTCACTGGTTAATAGGTGAGAGTATGTAATCACGGTTGTGACATCACGCGAATTTGGATTGGCTGGTAGGTAATATGAGCGCGTATCAAGAAAAATCCATTTCAGTCAAGAAGTAAATAAACAACATTTTCCTTCATTTGTCGAATTAATTTTGAGAAATATTTTAAACTATTTTTTTATTATTTGTTTACTTTTTCCCGTGTTTACATAACCTCATCTAACCACTCGAGGGAGAGGGGGAGAATTCTCAAACTTTCCCACCCCCCCCTCCTGTCGTGTTTAGATGAGGGTATGTAAACACGGCTTCTTTGCGGCTGCTAGGAGCTCATAAGTAGGAGCGTGCAGAAAAACATAGACAGGCACGTTCATCCAATCAAATGGCTTAGCATGGCAGCTATTCACAGCCAGGAGAACCCGGAGCGTACAACTTCAATATATTTGTGGCACGGCGTTTTCACAGACCGAGCTATTTTTAGATTGATTTATCCCGCGAATTCAGTATCCCACAGGAGCCTTGCTAGCCAACCATAAACCTTGCATGATTAATTGTTTGGACGCGTGCGGACTGGGACTGATATTTTCGCGGGAAAAACTTGTCTGAAAATAGCTCTGTCTGTAAAAATGCCGTGACATAGCCCCAACATAGCCCCAACATAGCCCTAGTATGGGAGTTGTACGCTCCGGGTTCAGTGAGCTCCTGTCACAGCTCATTATTTATGTGATGTATTTTTTTACACAAAAGAGAGTGCCCGCAACCATGGCAATCACTTTTCGTGGGAGTTTCAAAAGCTAAAAATAACCTGGTCTACTCCTGTGCTGGTTGCTCGGACCATAACTTATGGACGTTCTTATTTATGGGATCTTGCAGCTGCTCAAGACGTTCACTTCTCTGCGATGATCTCAGCTACATCAGGAAATTGTTTCCGCGGAGCTTTTTCACCAGGTGATACATATTGGGTCACTAATGAATTTGCGCATTTCCGATCAGGAAGGTGAAAGCGGAAAGGTGAAAGCGGAAAGGTCCTTCTCTATTCTTTTATCCATTCAAGTTCTTACCGTTTTCTCACCGCTGGACCTGTTTTATTTTCCTTGGAAGATAAAAGAGCAGTTTTAAACGAAATTAAACAAATGTCGACGCGAGTCACGCGTCCAAAGCTCGGTTTTCCCTAGCGGAAAATTTGCTAAATTGGGTATCTTAGATATTTTCCAAGTTAATTCATTTCAAATAGCCAAATTTATGTTTTGTTATCAAAATCAGTTATTACCTCCAATGTTTCTGAATTTGTTTTTAACAAGTAGCTAAGTGCATAATTATGGCACCAGAACAGCCAACCACTATCGATCTCATTCTTGTCGAACAAATCTTAAGCAATTTACAATCCTTTACCAAGGTCCCAAAATCTGGAACTCTCTCCCAATATCTATTACTTCTTCATCTAGTTTTTTCACCTTTAAGACAAAAATGTTGCAGTTTTTGTCTATAAAATCATGAATCAAACATGCCGCACTTACGCACTTTCTATTTATTTATGACAGCCGGGGTGGCCTCTATTATAAGCCTAGCGGTTTCTTGAGGTCTCCTCGCCATTATTGTGAATTTTATTATTCCTTCTTTTTATTTTAATAAGGCAAATAAATGATGATGATGATGATGATGATGATGATGATAGCGTCAAAAGCATAAGCCGCACGCGTAAGCACAAGCGGAAGGATCAAAATTGTCCCTTTTCTTCGTACTTGCGCTTAGGTGAAAACGAAATGTAACATAACCTTATAACATTAGCAAACATAAACACAACAAAAGCTCTTTTGTTCGTTCAATGAAAACACCCGTTCCAGATTCCGCTCGCAGCCCGGTGAGAGAGCATGGACCTAGCTAGTGAATCCATCGTCCCTGGGTACTGTGCCTGCATGTGCTCGCGTCACAGTTATTTTCCACTTGACATGAATCTGTTGTGCTTGAGCTAATGCTTGCCCTTGTAACTGAGTCGCTAGTGAAAACCAGGCTTTTATTAATCAGTGTGCGTTGGACGTGAACATTATCCCTCCAAGTCCAACCTCGCTCCCAGGAGGAAAGCGAGCACAGAACTGGTTTGCTGCTGCATGGGAAAGAAATATTTTCGAGTTCGACTTTGATTTCGAATCAAGACGACAATTTTGCAAACCCTGGTAGAATTTTACCTTTCAGAAAGGCCAGCAGAGTCAGTCAGCCATGAGAGCCCACTAACTTGGCTAGCCCAGTTTGCGTTACAAGGATGAAATTTTTATCCGACTTCTAGTTCTGTTCACAAATCAATAATTTTCTGCTCGATTATTTCCGAGAAGAGTAGCCAAAGGCAGACCACTTAACAATGAAGAACGAAACGGATGTGGAATGCGAGGAAAAAAAGTCACCCGAGTGACCGGACAGCAGTGTTCTTGTGGAAAAATTTCCAGTACCGAATTCCGAGACATCGGCAAGCAGCCTACCCTCTCATCATCGGCAAGCAGCTTACTATCTCGGAAAAAAAATTCCTCTGGCACCCAGGGTACCCTCTCGTGTGAGCTCATCGATTTTTTTGGAAAGGATTTAGTGCGATTTCTTGGAAATCGAGCCAGCCAGGTTTCCCTTCAGGACAGCGGCGTTTTCATCTCGATGTATCAAGCGGGTGAGATATTTCTAATATGAGCAGAGAACAATTTCACCCTATTTTGTCCGAGTGATTGCTCTGTAAATTTAGCTGCAGATTGCGCTCGCCGTTTCAAACTAACTTAGGGGTGACGGCTGTAGTTGATTCAAGTCTTCGATCTCGATAATGGAATGCAGAAAAATAGAGAACTCAGTGTTTAACATTGTGAACAAGATATCGAACGGAATATAGAGTTCCGGCCAAGTTGGAAGTTCGTGATGTTGAAAACAAAGCTATAACAATAACTGAACAGTTTTTGTTTCTATGATGAAGTCAGGCTTCCGGTTTAATATGGTGTTAGTTTTCTTTGGCTGTTGGAATTCACTGACGTCAAAAATTGCGTTGTAGAGGTGGGGCGGGGTTCATAGGTCTTTGGGATTATCGGAAGAAAACGTGACATCCAGGGCTGTGTTGCGCATCATAACCTCTTTGTTCTCGTTAGAGACGCATTGGCGAGGTGACAGCACGCATCGCTTGTCGGAGCAAGAACATTTTCCTTTCATTGCTTTTCAGCCGAAGTTTTGTTGTTGTTGGTTTCTAACCTGTTCACGGAAGGCAGAACGGAAAAATGCTATAAATACGCGGACGGAAAGCCATACTCCGCGTACTTGAGGTGTCACATTTTAACCCACGCCATCTGCACAGAGGTTTTCTTCGGGATCCGCCGTCACATTGTTTGAATTTATTGAGATCTGTCGTATAGTCCAGCAATATATTGTTTGAACACAAAGATTTCAGTATTTGTGGACGCCATACTGTTAAGTCAACATAATTTCAACATGCTCTTCACGTCCTTTATTTGTTGTTTACTTCAATCTCTGGGCGCTCTTGGCTTCAACCTTGATGTGGGAAGCTCCGTGATTTTTGACAGTCCTGCCAACAGTGAATATTTTGGATATTCAATTGCTCTCCATTCACAACGAGATAGATACTGGTAGGTGAATAATTTACGTAGATCAGAGCCTTCATAAAAAGGATCTAGAGTCTTCAAACACACTTAGGGTGCTATGATAAAGGTCATCGCGCGGTAGGCATTGCTTATATTTTCTTAGTATCTCTTATATTTTTCAATCGAAAAGAAGTTGCTCTACTTTCAATTTTAATAGACAGCATATTATGGCTGATGTGATGTATGTAAATGCACAATGCATAATCAATGCTGTTCTATTGTGTCATTCGCAGAACGTTAATGACTTAATATCCGCTGTATGACTGTATACGCATAATAAGAAACTAAGCGCGCGTTCGGGCATTTCCATACAGGTCCCTACTTCGTTATGAATGCATATTCCTAGCAAAACACTGTTCACGCTCGTTCTTTTCGTAAGAGGGTTTGTAGGAATATGCATGTATAATCAATGTTGGGAGCTGTACGGAAATCTGAACTGTACGGATATCTTGCCGGAAATCATTCCGCACCCTAAAGGTGTCCCTTAGAGCCTGGAGAAAAAATTCAAGCACACTTAATGGATGGTCCTGACGAAACATAAGCTTAGATAGGAATTAACAACAAAATGTTCCGGCATCCAAACAAAATTGTGTATGACAAAAATGACAATTTTTGTTGGCATATTGTTTACATGTAGTTTTTGAAATCTGATCAGTTTCGTTGGAGTCATAAATTTAAGTTTAGTGTGTTTTTATTGTTTTTTTTTTCTGTTTTTCTGGTTTTTTTGGGCGGGGTTTGTTTTTTTTTTCCTACTCTCTCTCTCTAAAAGACGTTCTAAGCTTACTTTTGTTTTCCTTTAATGGTATGGTACTGATCTGTTTCATCAGCGTCATTTCATTTAAAAGTGTAGATGTTAAAGTAGACGACGTCTAAAGGTTATTTTGGGCGTGTTCCATTTGACCCAAATTTCCATAAAGAAATTTTTGCATGTCGAATGGAACGGTATTTTCCACTTGACTGAAACAGTCCCGTTCCATTCCTTCGGGGGCAATTCCCACCAAGATTCAAAATGGCAGACCATCTTGCAAGCTTTGTCGAGGAACCATTTATGGCTGGGAGAACTAAGACTGAGTCGTACAGAGTGGAAACGCCAAATGGAACAGAAAATTTCCGAAATTTCCAAATTTCGAGGAAAATGGACAAACTAGAGAGCTTAACCAGGGGTGCTTCCAGTTGGGGTAATTGTTGCAAAATGGTAATTGTTCCAAAATGGTAAGCGAATTTCACCCAGACGAAATCGCACTTACACTGTACCATTAAATTATTTCCATTTCAAACCGTGAAATCATGGTAAGGTCCATGAAAAGGGCCTGAAAACGGAAGATTTGTAAAATGGTAAAGGATTTTCTGATTACCTGTTTCGAACAGGAAGAAAGGGTACCCTGAAATTTCTGAACAGATTTTCCATTAAGTTACTGTACCATCTGAGTTTTTCCGAAGAGTCCCGGAAATTTTCACCTGATGTTAAGCACCCCAGAATTTTCGAAATGAGAGTCTGGAAATTTTCTGTTCCATCTGATTTCTTACCGGAATTTTCCAGAAATTTTGGTTGAATGGAATGTGGCCTTTAGTTTTCCTTTAATGTTATAGTATTGAGGCAGAGGAGGTTGATCACTGACCGCAAACGGTGATGGGAAAAAATTCAAATACGCTTCATTATTTTGTCATTGCGGTGCTCAACCCGTATGGATCTATCCAAGTGTACAGTCGGGATCAACTGCCTTTGCTTGAGTAGGTTTTCTTTGTATTCTGTCAGAAAAACAACCGTTTGGCTTGATTTTCTTTGAGTCAGTGCTTTGAATGTGGCCCTGTTAACCTGATTCTACCAGGGATAGTCATATGTTTGATGCATAGACTGATCCCATGTTGCTGTGCATCTGTTCAGCAATAGATCACAAATGATGTCAAAATGTGGAAAGAACAAAAAAGTGGCACACGAGCCATTAGGCAAGTGTGTCACTAATGATGTTACTACATTTTTTGTCATTTGTGATCTATCACTGAACAGATGCACGGTACAACTTTGTTGCGTGTGATAAGCTTACAACAGGCCTACAACACAAATTGTTTGGTGTAATTCAAACCTACAACTCACTTACAACTGTTGTGTACGTCACAAAAAATATAGGATTTTAAAACATGTCTTAAAACTCTACGAGAATCATAAATATAGTCTGTGCTCAATAGCAAGAGTTGTACGTGATTGTTTTCATGGTGTGAACAGCATGCGCAGAGTAAAACGCACACAACAGTTGTAAGCAAATGTTGTACCATGTAAATTGGCCCCTAATGAGAAGCACGTTGACCCCTCGGTGATTGACAATGGATTTTTTCTTGTGAAGGGCAATGGTGGGAGCGCCGCTGAGTAACGTAACTTCTACTGGTAGCTCTGAAACGTTTACCAGATACGGAGCAGTGTATGCATGTGAATATACTGGGACACGTCGTTGCAGTTTTATTAACATAGACAATACCGGTAGGTACTGTTTGCGAGAATTTCTTGATCTAGCCTGTGAATATGTTGTAGCTTTGAAATGAATTTCAGACAGGTTAAAATTATACAGCAGTTTTATTTGTAATTTCTTTGTATCTTCTTAATTTTATGACAATGAATACCAGACCAAGGAGAATTCAAACTAGGTTAAAATAATTTGACGTGAACTTATCTCAGCCTGTAACAAATACGTCTACCCTTTGACACCCACTACCACCATTATGCATTATCACATTCTCTTAGCAGGCTTAAAATTCACCATCTCCTTAAAAGTAATCCAGAGAATGCCACATTTTAGTCTGAGCAGTATGCAAGACGTTTGTTAAACTGAAACCTAAACTGAACCTAGTTTGATGGCCTAGTTAGCTCCCACAAGTTTCCTGTTGCTCAGTGGTAGAGCATTCAAAGAAG
>BLFK01000812.1:277112-299612 GCA_014634185.1 Astreopora myriophthalma | reverse complement strand
CTCGGTGTGGTTGACCTGCCAAAATTTTGACTGTTCTCGTTTGCGAACGAGCGCGGCACTTGAATCCTTGCACGGAAAGCAACGCATTTAATAAAATAAAGTTTAAGTTAAATTTGTAAGCCACAAAACAAATACTTTGCCGTTTCTCCTCGACATTTCACTTTCAATGGGCCGCACAAGTTACGTAAAGCGGTGAACAAAAACTGGCAGTCATTTTGGTCCACTGGCCGAGCTAGTGAGAGACATGGGTCCTTTTATGACGTCACTTCCTACTTTGCATGCTAGATTTGAAAGAATTTTTGCATTACAGTGCAGTTTTTGACGTCAAATTATGCCTCTCACCAGCTTCGTCGTGGGTCAAGTGACTATTAGTTTTGCAAAGTTTTAGTGGAATTTTGAGGACAAAAGGCAAAACATATGTTTTATTGTCTTGAAATTTAGCACCCGCGAAAGAAACTATTTTGGGGCTTGCTGCCCTTGAAATCTCTGCGCATTTAATAAAATATTGTTGTCCTTCAGATCAGTCCTAGTTGTTCAAGAGCTGAATGAAGTTATCCGGCTTCGAACAATAGGGGCCGAAAGTTTTCTTGTGCGTGTTATGTACAGTTTCAGGACAAGAGAGGGTCAAGGCCGGTTATTTAAACGTTTAACTTAGACCACAGTTTACAACATTCATGTTACCTCCAGAACTTTTTGGACGTGATTCTCTTCAAGTAAATAAGTGCTTTTCATCCCTGCTCTTGCCTTCTCGACACTGTTTTCGACAATGAACCGCCTTTATGTACTAAAATGGAAAGGACTCAAAGGGTGGTTTTGTTAAGCGCCGGCCAAACTTTGTTTAAATAACCGACTCTAAGTGTTTTATCGAGATTTCTAAAACGTACAGATATCGTGAAACCCGTTGGTTTTATTGCTCTCGGGTTAAATTAATTATACTGTAATGAACAGGTGAAAAGCGGTTGAATTCTGTGCTATGCGTAGCTGTTCTCTTGCACTGACATTCGTGTGTTGACTCTTTCCAGAAAATTGTTGGATCTAAGGTCAGGCGTGGCTTTAAGATGTTTGGGATTTCCATTTCTGGAGGCGTAGACGTGGATTCAAATCACTACCCTGGTAAAGGACGAAATTCCACCAGACTAAATTTCAGAATACCCGGCCACTTAAATATGCGTCTTCAAATACTGGTCCCGCCGTCCCGCAGTCGTCAACACATCATTCGACTACGGGAGTGCGGGACTGCGGGATAATAATAATCACTTTATTTAAGCCTCAGGTTATCTAGCCGAGCACGAGTGCTCTACTAATTGGGGAGACTACAAATCAACTGAAATCAGAACAAATCAAATCAAATGTTGGTTTTTGTGGAGAGGGGAAAACCGGAGAACCCGGAGAAAAACCTCTCGAAGCAGAAACCAACAAACTCAGCCCACATATGACGCCGAGACCGGGAATCGAACCCGGGCCACATTGGGGGAAGGAAGGCGAGCGCTCACCACTGCGCCAACCCTGCTCCCCTTTTAGCAGTCGTTTTATTAGCCTTGCACGAAATAGTGACTTGGTCAATGTATTCCTCGTTCTTTTTATGCTTCGACTACGAGAGTGCGGGACCGCGGGAGCAGTAGTTTTTAGTACTGCTCTTAAGTGGCCGGGTATTCTGAAATTGCTCCAAGGACTATTGTCATGAAAACAGCAATTTTGGTTGGTTTGTCTCTGACATTATCTTCATTTTGATCATTACTAGACATAGCTGTTGGCGCTTATGCATCAGGAAATGCGGTCATCATAAGGTAATCTAGTGTTAGTCAAAGGGTGTTTTCTTTTGGGCGTGTTCTGTTTATTCCTATTCCGGTTTAGGATGAGCGGAATATATAATTGGCATAAGGTTTTCTAAAAGCCAACACGTAGTCCGAAAACGGATTTTTTTTTTATTGCGCATGCGACCTGAGAAGTACTTTTAACTCTCGGGATAGTCTGGACACCGCTAAGACTAGCTTTTTGGCGGCCGCGCACGATTTTCGTGCCAAACGCTCCCCAAAAGAACGCGTATTCTGCGTATCCGAGTAAACCGTATTCTGTTTGTTCCGTCTATTCCGCGATCGGGTGCAGAACAAACAGAATGCTATTCCGTTCATTCAGCAAACGGGATCTGGTAAACCGAACATTCCGTGTGTAGTCTTACTCCGAAATAATCCCAAAAGGATGCGCGATTAGTACTACGGCGTATGGCTGTAGTGTGCGGAGCGTTAATTACGAACGACATGCAAATGTGCGAACGTAATGAATCGCTCTGTACCAGAGACTGAAGAAATGATGCTTTATTGGCGAGGAGATTATTTTAAAAATTTAAACTTCATGTTTTGAAGCGAACTACTTTTGGAAGCAAAAACTCGTAAAGCGCCGCCACTTTAGCGCGCTTGCTCTCATTCCAGGTTGCATGCGTGATGGTATAAGCTTGCTTATGCGTTGAGATAATTCTGTCGCAGCGACACAAGGACAAGGTTGGCGTTGCACGGATCAAACAATTCGCGACTGCGTGACTCTGCCCCCCTGCAGCTGCGGTAGCAACAGAAGTAGCAATGAAAAAGAAACTGTCGATTTCCTTGCGCTTACTTAGAACCACGTTCACGGCAAACGGCGTACTGCTGCTTGTTATAAAAAAGATGGACATTATCGTATTCCAGTTTATTGGCTCCCTTTTTATGCTTGCTTGATAGCCGTTCAAACAGCAAATTTCGACCTGAAGTTTGTCGTTTGCGGTAAACTTGATTCTTAATCTATCTAAAAGACGGCCCAACTCTCTGTTTAATGCGAATTTATGTTCATTTAGGTCGAAGAGCATCGTGACTGTGAGAGCTGAGATTAAATTGAGTAAGCAACAGATTACGGTGGAAGGCAATGACAGCCGTTGTGACTTAGGAGGAAGGATGCTTAAATGGTATGTGTTTGGACAATAGGTGTAGCATTTTGTGGGCGTAGCGTACTTAGACTCAGGTTTAGTCAAGAATATATGTTATATACCTCTGTTGGAAATTTGACGGTAATTGGTCCTTCCTTAATATTCCGAATGGTCTATTCCCTAATATTCTGAATGCGACCCAGCCTGATTTTTGTACTCATTGTATTTCTAGCGCTGTTCCATGATCTAGTTGGCGGTGGGGTGGTCGCAGAATTGTTCGCGGAAACGGGACCTTTATACAGGGTTCCGGGGGCAGGCTTGTCCCGGGAGATTTTGAAACTTAGGTCCTTGAAAACGTGATGTTTAGCGTTTTGAGAGATGAGTGAAGGTCATTCACTGTCTGCAACCATCTCGTTTTGAGCCATTTTAAACAAGGACTAGGCTTGACCATTTTTTCCCAAAGATAACAGTTAGTGTTTGTTAGCGATGTTTTTCCACTCCGGAAGGTTTTCGCCAGAAACCGTACGTGTTTTCACGTGTTTTCGTTTCAGCTTAGGGGGTTCCGTCGAAGCACGCGAACTACCCCTGCATCCGCTAGGTATTTTCGGAAAGGCCAATAGCAGGACCCCGTAACCAATATATTTGTGTCAGGGCGTTTTTACAGACGGAGCTATTTTTAGATTGATTTTCCCGCGAATTCGATCTCCCAGGGGAGGCTTGGTCTCTCACAGGAGGCTTGCTCGCCAATCACAAGCCAGCATAATTAACTGTTTGGACGCGTGCGGACTGGAACTGGACTTTTCGCGGCAAAAACGTCCAAGAATAGCTCGGTCTTTAAAAATGCCGTGACATAGCCCCAGTATGGGAGTTGTATGCTCCAGGTCATGGGCTCCTGCCAATAGCGAATGTAAACTTTTTTTTTTCCCTTAACAGCGTTAACATTACCATTGAGCTGAATTATGAGGACGCGATAGCAGCTACTGCAAGTACAGGTTTGTCTGGCTTTGCCTGATCATTTGTACACAAGGAAGCTTGTTGGACTGTATTGGGTTTCAATTTCACGACAGTGGCGGGTCGGAGTTTCTTACAGCAATCTCCTCTTCTGCCTCAACTAACGCTTTTAGCGCAAAGTCCGAAGGACTGATGCGCTTTTGTAGTCTGTAGGTGATTTGCATTAGATCGTAGCGATCTATACGCTTTTGATTTCGACCTGGAACGCGACACTCCATCGGTGGCTTGTCAAAACCAGCCGTGATATGCTTACGAGGCTGCAAGGCCATCTCACGGATTTAAACTATTTTGAGATCAAACGGTGAAGCTTTCTCGGACACTGAGCTTTCTTGTCAGGATAGATTAGACTAAAGCACGACCAAATAAGGTACTCTGGTTATGACAAAGTCAAATGGCAAATACCCTTACCCATTAATTTACCATGTTCAGACCACATGACCAAATGAACTAAGCAAAAAATTACAAAGGGGCGGCTCAGTAAAGCCGCTTTACTGCAGAGGCCCCGAGTATTTTGCCCAGCCTTTCTCCTTGCGGATTTAATCAGCGATACGTATTCGCACTAAACCTTACGGATGTATTCCTTCTTTTTAGACTTGCACATTAGTTACGTACTAGAGTTGGATAAGAACAAAGACGCTGAACTACGTCGTATGTTTTTCTGGGATTCTTCCGCAAGTAGCAGAGTGACCTCCTTGGAGAGAAACGCCACACTCGCTTCGCCTAAGACAAATTACGTGGTGGGACGGAAGACGGTGTACATGATGGTAGGGCAGAAAATCGTCATCGTGTTTTGCTTTCTCACAACCCTTGTATTGACGGTGGTTTTACACGTAAACAACTCGCAAATTGCCACTTACATGTGCAGCCTATTCGACAATTGTGCAAACGTGGAGAAAGCTAGAGCTCAAATGAGTCAGTCCTTGTGTTTTATCAGGCGGGTATCTTTATTAAGCTTCATTAGCGACCCAAGCGTAAGCGCAAGCATAAAACATTCATGTCAAGTGAAAACGAACCGTAGCGGAAGCTCAAGCACAGGACGCAGGGACAAAGGATTTGCTAGTTCCATGTTCTTTCTTATAACCTATAAGGGTGCGCTGTGTTGCGTCTTCACACAATGCAGGCGACGTAAGAATAAGGGCAACCACAGGGAAAAGGAAAAAATTTTGACCCAGCTTCACAGACGATGCCACCGACGTTAAAATAAAGTCACTTTACCTTGTTTGACGTGACAGTAGGGAGCTTCAGCAACGAGGACGGCAGCTTAACGCCACAAAACAACAGGTTTAATTGGCAAAAACAATCGTTCTGCACTCTCTACGCGTGATGTTTACAATGGAGTAAATTTCTTTGCCGTCTTCTGCAAAACATCAACGTCAAATGACGAAAATCAGCGGCTTGGGGAGAACGTCAGCACACGATGCAGAATTTTTTTTCTCTGTCCAAACTTGAACGCCGTCTTTCATGCCAGTTTCATTTTTGGACAACAGACACATTTCACACATAGAATGAGTTTAAATAATCGCAAAGTGATTACTATAACGCGATTTTCTATTTTGATGCGACGTTCTCATTGCCGTTGCTGTCCTCTTTGCTAGAGCTCCCTACTAGCTTTGAGGGACGGGTGGCAACCGGAAGTGAACGACAAACCGAGAATACGAAAAATCTACTTCCGGTAGACGTCCATGGCTCAAGAGCGATACCTTACTGAGTCCCCAAGCAGATATCGCTTGTCATTATTTCTGGAACGTCTTGTTTCAAACTAAATATTGTGAGTTAATTTTCAAGGAACGTGTCACGAAGTTGACAGTGAATATTAGGAGAAATCGATGGAAAAATAGAGAAAGGTTTTGGGGCTTTAGAAGTGGTTTCTATTTACAAAACGGGTCCTAATTCTTTGTTGAAATGTCATATTTTTGTTTTTGTTGTTGTTCTTGTTCTTGTTGCAGGACAAAGATGAGATTGGCGATCTCAGCTCGCTTCTTACCTTTGATCTAACCCTGTCGCAACCTCTACCCCCATGCGGTAGTGATCTGTGCCCCGTTCTGAACGATCACGTGGAGAAATCCTTCCGAGTTACGGTAAGTCCCCCTGCTCCCAAGCCCCAATTTAGTACAGCCCTGCCGAAACCCCTTGTTCTCAGCTCGCACCCCTAAGCACGTGCCCCAACAATCTTGGACAAAAACTGTTGGAAAAAACGAAAAAGACATTTAATGTGCGCACGCAAGGATAACATATTTTTCAACCTTCGCCCACTCCAATGTTGACAACGGCATGTCAAAGGCTGTGCCAGCATTAGGCACTTTGTAAACCAACATTGCATTGGGGGGAGGGGGTTATAAGTAAGACTTGTTCATTTATGGAACAAAGAAATGAGGGATGTGCATTTCATGATGCCGTGTCGCATTTTCCCAACTAGTTTTGATCGATGATTGCATGCAGCCATCACCCTGCGCTCCTACTATGCTTTTGCAAGTCGTGCACCGCACAAATTAAACGCCCTCTCTCTGCGAAAGGTGTGTGTGGTCTGTTTTTCCAGCGACGTCCCTAATAGAAAAGACCAACTTAACCCTTTGACTCCTAGTAGTCACTTTACCGATTTTTGTATGGCTAACGCCAAAGGATTGTACGCGTCAGTGGGAGACCTGCCAGGGAGTAAGGGCTTAACAAGGTGTAGACAAAAATCCCCAAATTGAAAGAAGTGGTCAATTATCATCAAATGTTGTGCCTAACTAATCAGTAACAACTCTTTTTTTCTAAGATCCCATTTGCGAAGAAGTGCAGAAATCAAGTCACGTGCGTCCCTGACCTAGTTCTTACTGAAAATCTAGTTATTAATCCTGAAAGGTTAGTACAGTCAATTGTGTAGGGTTCTGTTACTTTTAAGGCTTCGTGTTATTGTTGTTGTTGTTTATTTTTGTTTTGTTGTTTTGTTTTGTTTTTGTTTTGTTTTTTTGCAAAGAAACAGTGAACTCGCCTATGTTCCCGTCGCGCAACGGGTGAAAGTTCACTGTTTCTTTGCAAAAGTTATCGGGACCGTGCCACTTTTTGTCGGACCCGTGCCATGTTTGCTCCGTTGTGTAAACACGCCTGAAGTGTCAGTGGATTTGGTGCACTAACTGGGGACACCACGAAAGTGGATTGTGGTCGTCAGTTAAGAGCTGAGGTCAATTTCATCGGCAATGAGAATGGAATATGCAAACTTCTGGATTACAGTCTTCCGTTAATTTATACTTACGCTCAGCTGTCACGTACCCTACTCTGTTTATGCCTTTAGGATTAACGGAATATCTGGAGTAAGGTATTCCGAAAACGCAATGGTTATTGCGGGGGTGACCTGAGAACTAAGGCTCGGAATAGTCTGGATACGACTAAAACTGACATTTCGGTAGCCGCTCAGGATTTTCGGGCCACAATTTCCTCAAAAGAACGCATATTCTGTGTATTCCTATTAAACAGTATTCTGTTTGTGAAGTGCAGTTTAGAAATGAATTGAAGAAATTATCCTCACACTTTCTGGACAATTTAAGCAACTGTCTCATATATGCACTTGAAAAATTCAAGTGACTTCAAACGGGATTCGATATGAGACAATTGCTTAAATTGTCCAGAAAGTATGAGGATCATTTCTTCAATTCAGTATTCTGTTTCTTCCTTCATTCTGCTATCGGCAGCGGAATAAACACAATGCTCTTCCGTTCATTCCGAAAACGGAATAGGGAGCAAAAGAACAGCTAAACCGAACATTCCGTGTATTGTCATTCCGGAACAGTCCCGAAAGATTGCTCTCTAAGTATTAACTTGATAACCTGACCGTAACAACAGCGGATATTAAAGAAAGTGCCAAAGGCTGGTGTCCAATTAGAAAGCTTTTACTCCTTTGGACACCGCACACATATGCACAGCACTAATTCCTTCATGGCCTAAGAATTCTGCTTTTTACTTTTTGTTTTATTCTGTAGTATAAAATGTGTATAAATTTCTTGTTCTGTACAGTGTAAATAAAGATATAGTTGAATTGAAGTGAAAACTGTCGGAGTTTTCGTTCTGGTCAATCGTTCGTTTGCTCTTTTGGTTCATTTGCTGGGTTTGTTTTTTTTCGACAGCAACGTTGATGAGCTTCGACTTGGGGTGGTTAAGGATTTCATTTTGCAGTTGACCGTTGAGAACAAAGCGGACGATTCTGCATACACGTCCAAGATAACAGTGAGGTACCCCAATGCCCTGAACTACATTGGACCCGATAAGGTAAAAATGTAGAAGACAACACGATATGCTAGTGGTATTTGATGCTATGCCGCCATGTTGGATGATAGAACAGGCAGAGGGTTGGGGCAAGCCCAAAAGAATTCCGGGAGGAGGACGACAGGTTTAAAAATGGCGGCCTTTCGGGAGCGTTTGAATACCTAGCGTACGTACGGACACCAAAAAAACGCCTGCTCTGTGGGCTAACGTTATGCATTTGTAGTGGCCGTTGGAGGTGAAGTTGCATTTGAGAATCTATGAATTATTTGAGGCCTTGAAGACTTTTTCCCCACTCTAAGGCAGTTTTTTTCCTTCAGTGCCACAGTCATGTTTGAATTTTTATTATGTTGCATTCATTCTTTACGTGTAACAGGCCATTTCCGAATTCAATTCAGCTTCTTTTTCAAAGCAAATCCATTTTTTTTCTCATTCATATCATTGCGAAGTAGAACCAACCGCAATCACAAAAAAAAAAACAAGCAAACAAACAAACAAACAAAACAAGTCGCACTTGGACTCGATTTGAAAATGAGGCTGAAATTAACTGGGAAATTCTTGGTGTCCTGGGTCGAGTCTGCTTGGTTTGTATGTGCCTCGTACTTTCTTTGCATCTTCTGAAAAGAAGATATTACATGCACGGCGCCGCGAAGATAAAAAAAAAAACAAAAGACAAAAAAACAAATGTTTGAGTGGCACGTTTGCCCCAGAAGAATGCACCCTAAGTTTGTTAACAAATCTTAAGTCTCAGCATTTTATCAGACAGTTAAATGTTTTTGTTTTTTTTTAAGGGTGTGGAATGCGATAGAAGCCCCTCGGATAATGGCACCGAAATTGTCACTTGTGATGTGGGAAACCCGTTAATTGCCAAGGCTAAGGTAAGTTCTATTTGTAACATGTCCTTGAAAAATTATGGGTCCAGTGAAAGTCGTTTAGTCCACGAATAATTTTCAATGAATTGTGTCAGTGAATGCAGTGGTATCATGGCAGACTGATAGTATCGTTGTTTTCTGCTATTCATTTGTAGGAATCTTTTGGAATCAAGTTTTCACCGGGCAGTGTGAAAGAAGACTTTGTCATGGAAGTTGAAGCTTCAAGGTGCCATTTTCTCTTTGTAATTATGATGTCTGGTTTCAACCAATCCTGGTGCAGATTGTGAGGTTTATTAGGGGGAATTGGGTTGGGGGGGGGGGGTAGAAGTATTAAAAGACACATCTTATATTGGGCCCATAACAGTAGAATGACAAATCAAACCATGCGTCTTATGTTAATTAGGGAGCTTTAGCAACGAGGGCGGCAACGGCGACGGGAACGTCACAAAACAATAGGTTTGATTAGCAAAAACAATCGCTCTGCACGCCCTGCACCTGCGTTCTACATTGTGGTACATTTCCTTGCCGTCCTCTCTAAAACAACAACGTCAAATGACCAAAATCAGCGGCTTTGGGAGAACGTCAGCACACGACGTTGCCGTTGTCCTCCTCGTTGCTAAAGGTCCCCATCAATGGCAGCAAGAGGTGACTTAGGGACCAGGGGAGTTTCTCTGTAGAAGTGATTTGTGTTCTGCTGTGTGGTTTCCCCGTGTCTCACAATTTGACTCGGTATTCTGGTACTGTTATGTCCCAGGGACATTTCCGTTTGCATCCACAAATGAACTTAATTTCAGCGCCAACTGAAAACGCTGGAGGACTTTTTGAGGATGCTACTGACAAATGAATCAACTCAAATCAATCCAGTGTTGGTTTTTGAGGAGAGAAAAACCGGAATACCCGGAAAAAAAACCTTTTGGAGCAGAGTAGAGGACTAACATTAAACAAATTCAGCCCCCATATGACGACGAGTCCGGGAATCGAGTCCAGGACGGCATCACACTGGTGGAGAGACCTGCTTCAACACTGGTCCCTTAGAAAGATCTTCACCATCTTGTTTCTTCTGCTTCTTAGCCAAGACAAGGATGCCAATGACGAGGACAATAAGAAAACGATTCCAATTGGCGTGAAGTTTGAGGCAGATGTCGAGATTACAGGGTATGTGTCATTCTGCTATTACCAACAGAACATAAATGTTTTGTTTTTGTTTTGCTTTGTTTTGTTTGTTTTTTTAATCCTAGAGTCACACATGGAATAAATTAAGGAGTCGGCAGCTCTGTTCTTGGGCCGGCTGGTAAAGTGTTAAGTTAAGATACCTCTCGAGTGTCCGATGTCCTCAGTTTTATATGGAGGCGATTTACTCCAAAGTTTGGATCTTCCTGTTGGTAAAATATTCTGCACTCCACAGTTCATTCAGGTGGTCTAAGCTAATGCTGTTTTTTAATCATCGCAGGTCTTCAAAACAGGACCGAGTTGTGTACGAAGGGCCGGTCAGATCTGAGGAAGAAGTAAAGAAAAACTTGGAGTCCATCGGCCCAGAAATCGTCCAGACCCTGTCTGTAAGTAAAATAATGTCTAATACTTAACGCAAACATGCGATTCTGGCGTTTCGAAGGGAGGCTCCCATTAGAAACTGGCAAACATGCACTGTTCTCGTTTGGAGATTTGTAAATAGTTAGGGCCGGTTATTCAGTAAACGAGGGTTAACTTAGACCGTGCTTTCCAACAATCATTTTAACTTCACATCTTCAAGTTCTAGAAGTGAGTTGCTTTAAGTAGATAAATGCTTTGTTCCTCAGCTCTTGCTTTCTCGACACTGCTTTCAGCAATGAAGAGCCTATATATACTAGTATTGGCCAAATTGAAAATGACTTGGAACACGGCTTTGTTGCGTGCCGGCTAAACTCTGTCTGAATAATCGGCCCTTAAAGTCTAATGTCTGAGAGGATTACCAGAGAAAGGAGCTGAAAATTGCGCAGCAACGTTTTCATTTTGCCATGCATATGGTCTTTCGAGAGATGACGGGAGGGGAACATACAAGGGCTTTTAGTAGGGAGCTTATGCGTAGGCGCTTCTTGAGCAGTGGACGGCAACCGGAAGTGAAGGTTTTCCCTTATAACCCGCCTTGATGATGTGCTGCTCGGGGACTTTACTCTTATAGAGACGAGTTGCGGGAAAATTTGGGCAAAACCAATGCCCAAGAGTGCAAAAAGTTCGCTTCCAGTCGACGTCTGTTGCTCAAAGAAGCCTTTGCCTCTGAAGATTTGTTTAGAAATCTAGAGTCGAAAGCGATTGTTTTTTTCTTAAACCCGTTAATCCCAGACAGCGGTTTTCATTGTCACACAATGATAAACCACGAAACGTCATCTGTCGTGAGGGATCTTGCGTGACATTAGTGTCAATGCAATTTTCGGATTTGCTAATTTGAAATTGTCGCTTGTGTTCTCAGGTGCGTAATAAGGGTCCGAGTGATGTTGTTAGCTCCGTCGTGACCGTGAATTTTCCGAAGGCGTATTCGTCGTCGAAGCCCGAAAGCTACGTTCTTTACCTCCTACTGGTTGAGGTTAGTTACCAACCCCCTGTGATAAGATTGCCTCTAATCAGGGTTCGTACGGGTCATGGAAAACCTGGAAAGTCATGGAATTTAAGTATTTCCGTTTCCAGGCCTGGAAAGTCATGGAATTTAATTGTCGGTCATGGAAAGTCATGGAAAATTATAGTTGTGTGTGGTAGGTAAATTATTGCAGATGTCGAGGCAAGGATAAAATAAAATACAGGCGAGTTATGTCAGAATATACTTGAAAGCAAGGACAATTTTGACAATTTTCGAAAGTGACAGATAAACGTACGGTCATGGAAAACTGGAAAAAGTCATGGAAAAGGTCATGGAAAGACATGGAATTTGAAAACCTTTTAGGAGTACGAACCCTGTCTAATTTGCTTCGATGACCATAACCATGAAATTTTTATGTTGAATTTTTCTCTCGTGTATATAAGTTGCACGAAATAAAACCCTTTCGAGCCTCCTTTAATTGACAAATACCGTAATCGATGCGAAGAACGTCATACGCCTTATTCCAAAGTGGCAGCCATTTTAATATTGGTTTGTTTTTATTCAAATTAGCCCTTGTTGCCTCGTCTTTAAGCCCAAAATTCAAAAGAGTATTTTACCTTGAACGAGGCAAAAAGGGCTAATTTGAATAAAAACAAAAAGAACATTAAAAAAGCAGCCATTTTGGAATAAGGCGTATTCAACGAAGCCCTTGAGGTCATATGTGTTTCCATGGTAACCGCTATAACCCCCCCCCCAAAGACACAGCCCTCAATAGCCACTCTTTTTAAAAGGTATCTTTCAAGCTAAGTCGGTGACCTATGTTTTTGTAATTGTTTTCCAAAGTTTGCAATGTGCTTCACCTCCGTATAAATTAGAAACAAATCCCAGGTGTAGAAATCGTGATAAAATGAAAAAGGCCTCTGAACGATTTGAAAAAAAAAATGAAAGAAATTGACATGAAAGCTAATTGCATGAAAAATTCAACATAGATCACCGAGCAAATTTCTGAAATATATTCATCATCAACTTGCACCTTTTATCCGCGTTGTATTCGCGTTGTGATTTCCCGTTGTGAATTTTGTTACTGCTTTCGATTCATTATCTGCTGGGGGTTTGCGTGGGCGCGCGCTCAGCTAAAACCCTTTCGAGCTTAAGGCACAAAACTTACCAGGTTGCTCTGTGTCCATTTCTTTAGCTTGATGGTGCGTCCGGATTTTGCGATGCTAAGGTCAATCCGCTGAAGATAAAGGTAAGTTAAGACACGGACTTGTTATAGTGGTTGCAGACATTCTAGTTGTACTCGCAGAGTAGTTTTTGTTGGCGTCGTAATAAAGAGTGAAGCCCCTGCGTCAACACTTAGACAACGAGAGTTTTGTCTCGTTTGGCCCAGTGTGAGAGTTTGAACCGACAGTTTCAAGAGTTTCAACCCTCATCGACTCTTGCTCTCCTTTGGCCCGGGCTAATGTGAATCACAACTGTGGCAGATTTGATTACTTGATATAGTTTCTCAACATTTTTTTATTAGGAGCTCAATCTCTTATAATGGACTATTTTTTATTTGTTTTGATCAGCCTCGCAATGACACATCTGCGGAAAACACTCCGTCACGTAAGCGGCGTGACACTGAAAACACCCTGCTGGTAAGTAACGCAATCTTAGACAAGTGCGAAAAAAAAAAAAATTGGCCAATAGACGGAATGCTGAAGTGGCGACCAATTAACTATTCTTGTCTTTGTGCTACTAAGCCTCACTAACCTCGTTAGCATGTGCAAAATCGAAAAGAATCTTTACTCTAAAGTGAGGCTAGTGAGTAATTAGTATTCACAAAAAAAAAATGATAACCTGAACTCCACTTATGCATTATAAAAAGGCTTGAAGTTTAACGTGAATGTGCTGACCCGTTTAGAGTTTTAGGACTGTTTGGTGCATTTGTAAAAGCACTAAGTGGCAATGTTTGAGTTTGATTTGATACAGCAAATCTCCCGTGACTACATGTACCTTAATTTAAGGTAACTTTTTTCCCCCCATAGGATTGCCGCAAAGGAAGCTGCCAGACATTTACTTGTGAGCTGGGTCTGTTGAAGATGGGCGATAAAGTCAACATCAAGATGACATTTCGGTTGTGGGAAAATACGCTTCTTAAGGTTTGATAGCAAGCTCATTCCTCCTCGCCGTTTTGCTACATGTTGAGTCACATGGTAGAAGTATAGAGTGAGGGTCATATGGTGTACCATGGGCACTTGAAATCAGTCTCGACAATCAATTCACCCCCCCCCCCCCAAACACACACACAGACAAATGCCAGTCGAAATTAACTAAAGCCATGTTTAGCTTTTGAGGATGGATTAAGAGAGAGCAATGTCAGCTTCTTAGTGTGTTTTGGGGGGGGAGGGGGTATTTATTTATTTTTATTTTTTTACAACAACACTAACATATGCATAACAAGAAAGTCCCCCTAAGGCATTTACAATATCTTATTTTTACAGTCATGTGATAAATAGGAACATGTGTGTGTGTGTGTGTGTGTGTGTGTGTGCGAAAATTGAAAATTTAAAGCAGCCTCTTTGTGTTATCGCAATGGTTCAAGTGTCAGAAAGGTTGCCCTCATTTTTTCAGGAACTTGGTAGTTCTGAGGCAGTAGATCTTGAGACAAGCGCCAGTGTAAAAGTGCCGGTTGAAATCACACAAGCCGATGAAGATAACGACAGAACAACGGTGGGTAGATGGCCATATATAGATGAACAGCCGTTATTTCCTCGTCTTCTTTTCGAAACATGCCGAGTAATTTCTTCAAGCTCGTACTCTTGTGCGTGCTTGTTACGAGTACGTGCAAAACATCTACACTTCAGCTTGGAATATAAGGAATATCTCTGCACATCGTAGTTGTCATCCACCTGCAGCAGTACATGTATATCGCTAGTACGCGTTTGTAACCTTAGGCGATGAAGGGCAACTTGAGGCAACGTTTTTTGACCAAGGAACCCCACGGTCTCCGACGCGGTTAGCACTACACTGTAAACGTATAGACTTTATTGGCTTGCACAATTACTGGTAGACCCAGTGTGGAGTTTACATTATCGCGCCTACAAAACAGTTGACTGAACTGGAAAGAATGTTTGTTTTTTTTTACCGCAATTGCGGAAACTGTGTTTTACGCTGTACAAAACCGCAAAGAGACAAAATTCACTCGGAGGTCAAGGCTCTCTCAAAGTACTCGGCCAAACCCAGACGTTTCCGTTCGCAAAGGCACTAGGGTTTTCTTTGTTGCCCTGGTCTCACATGGTTTTTATCCTTTTGCTTACACAGATCATAACAACAGCCAGTCCGGCAAGCACTGCAGCGCAAGGGAAGAAGACACCCTGGTGGGTGATCTTGCTATCTGTCCTCGGTGGTTTGTTACTTGTGGCAGCAGTCATAGCGGTGCTATACAAGGTGAGCAGCGTTTGAGTTTTGTCAAGCAAAATGTTTCCTATCGAGTAGTTGATTCACCCTCTCCCTCCCCCTCCCCGCCCGGGCAGGGAGTTCTGATAGGAAGGAAGGGACTTGAGGATGTTTGTGTCAATCTCCTCAAGCACACTGGCAGACTGTAAGAATCCAGTCCACCTAAGGGATACACGGGGGTAGGGGGGTACGCATGTATGTTCACTGAGCTTCTTTGTTTTCTGACCTCAAGAGTGGTGAGGGGAGGGCTGGGGTGTTGGAGTGTTGCAGTAAGTAAATCGTACTGAAGTAGAACCGTGCTGAAACGCCTCTAGGTCAGGTTTACAGCACAAAGCTCAACTTTGTTTCACACAAATACATTTGATTACCGATAACCTCCGAGGCAAATCAGTAAAAGTCCGCCTCACCATGAATTAAAGTTGTCCGGACTAAAATTAATTTCAGGATATACCTGACGGGAGAGAAAATCACTTCGAGGTATCTCGAGCTATGGGTTAGCGGTCATCAATTGTAGTACAAACTGTTTTTACAGTCCTGTGTGAAGGTTCAACACTGAATCTTTGTGTTTGTCTGTTTTCTTACGTCTTCATTTCGCTTACGTTAGCACTATCCATGCGTTATCACGATAATATGTTGTCTTTCGTGTTTGTTGCAATTACTCTGTCTTCATTAGGTATATGAGCACGTCCGGAGCACGCGTGTTTGTAATTGTTTTTAAGCACAGTTGTTCAATAAGCAGTATTCGACACCTGGCACTGTTTAGGTAGTATGCACTTGCAGCACTTTTAGAGAGCACTGTAGGATACACTCGCTATAGTGTAAGCATTGTAAGTATTCTGGGCGACCATTGCGTTTAGTTTGATGGTGTATTGCTATAAACGGGATAGCCCAAAAATAGGTGGAGTCGCAATTAAATACGGCGATACTCTCTCAAATGAAATGGCATCGTGCTCCCTATCCCAGTGGCTCGGTACTCCGAATTGTGGAGTCAAAACATTGAAAAAGTACGGTAAAATTCCGATTATATGGTCAATAATGATACTCGGACATGCAGTGATGGTAACAATGACAGGTTCTGTGTCAGTGTCAGTGGCAGGGACAGTGGAAGTGTGAGTGAAAGTGACACCTTGGCACTGACAACGACACTGACAATGACAATGACAGACACACTGACAACGACAGACACTGAGACTGACACACTGACAATGACACACTGATAATGACACACTGACAATGACAATGACAGACACACTGACAAAGACAGACACTGAGAGACTGACACACTGACAATGACACACTGACAATGACAATGACAGACACACTGACAATGACAATGACAGACACACTGACAACGACAGACACTGAGACTGACACACTGACAGTGACACACTGATAATGGCACACTGACAGTGTCAGTGTCATTGACAGTGATAAGAACAAGAGCAACAAAAACAACGAGTAGGATAATGAAAGCGATCACTGGAATGAGAAAGAGAATAAGACTTGCTCTACTCCAGCCCTGTATTCCTGCGACGACAGCTGTCGTCTTTTAAAACCCTGTCCCATGACAGTGGCACACACAAATAACTCTACTATGGGCAAACTGTACAGGGTAACATAGTTTTCCAAACTTCGACTATTTGATTGTGTTGTACTTCCGTGCGACTCTTCTACTTCAGGGCTCAACACTGTTATTGTAATGTCTGTCTAACGGGTATAAAAATGGTAAATATAAATTACGCACTATTTTTAAGGTCAAGAGAGAGTCTTGTAAAAACTGTCAGTGTTAACTTCACGTAATGCTATTATTTGTAAGGGATCTGTATTAAATTAATGCTGAGGCACTAGATACTTCTTTTAATCAAGGTGAAGGAAAAGCTGCTAAAACCCAGCTGGTTAAACTGAGAGTTAACGTCTTCTACGTTGTCAAACACAGTCGTTGTACGCGAAAGTTACGTCATCGAATTCTTGGCTGTCACGGGTTGCGTGAGGTCAGGTCATTCATCATTGTCGTGGATTGCATGACAGCCACACCCCTTTGGCTCTTAAGGATTGCATGTCTAGCAATCGAAGGGCACCCCAGTCAGCCAACGTGTGAATTGATTTTGTTTTTTCTTTAGCTTGGATTTTTCAAAAGGAAACGTGTTAAGGATATCTCGGCCCCCATGGAAGAGAACGTGCCAATGAACACCACATAACTACTGCGTGGCAACAAACATCCAGGAGCAAATGTAACGCGTTACTTCGACTTTGTTTTCAATTCCTTATCCTCAACAGAGCTGTAGTTGAATAGGTTATACCCCAAGCTGGCCCGTAAGAGCTGGTGTCTATGAGCTCTCCCTCTTTCCTCTCCATCCGTTTCGTTATTCGCCCTGTCACGCACGTAGGATCACCGCGTGACGCTGGAGGTGGTACCGGTGCCTGAACTTTGCTAGACGATGTATCTGTGTGGGGATTGGTGAATTTGACACTTTGCTAGACGGCGGGACGGGACACTTCCTGCCTGTCCGTTTCCGTTTTTATCCTTGAAACCGGCGTCGAGAGATCAAGACGGCTTCCCGCAAAGACGGTGACTCCTCTACCTCTTAGAATTTTGCGAGAAACTTGCTTTACGCAAGACCTTGGCCAGAGAACAGAGCGTGATGCAAGTGACATCACGACGGTGTTCTGAATTATCTTGATACTTATAAATAATGTTAGCTGCAGTTAAGAACCATTGCTTACAGTAAAAATCCGCGTATAAGAGCCCAGACTTTTCCAAGTTGCCCTAAAAAGGTTCTTATACGAATGATGTTTACTGTGAAATTAGGCTATTTAGGTTCTTAAACGGGTTCTTATTTTCTTAAGGAAAACTCTACTCGTTGCTGATAGGTGTACTAGACTATCATCTCTATAAATTATGCATACGTTTTCTCCAAATGACTGCAATCCAAGCAAATACAAAGCCTTTGTACACTTTAACGGTATACTTTATGTATGTAAATCAAGTGAACAAGAAACTGCATTGAAATTTTAGCCTAAAACAGGTTCTTGTGTAAAGGGGTCAAAATGGAAAATCTTAGCCTCACATGGTCTTAAAATCTAGTTTCTTACACGCGAGTTTTTACTTTAGTTACAACATTCTGAAGAAATATTATGCACCATTTTTTAATTGTATTAGCGATAATGTGTTAAGAAGTTTGATCAACATATATTGTCTCCCTTTCTTATCGTAGATCGGATTTTTTAAACGCAAGCAAATCAAGGACATCTCTGCCCCGGATACCGCAGAAATGACAGCCATGTAAAACATGCTCCTGGTAACTTCACAGGGAGTCGTAAAAAATATTCGACAATAACCTTTACTGGGTGCGAAGATATGCATAAGTAAGTTAAGTTTCGAGTGTTAATTGACCGAGAAATCAATCGTTTCTGTTAGTGAAATCAAAGAAAAGCCATGGGCTTATTTGTGAGGGGATACCGAAGTAAAAATTGTCGTCGTGTATTTTTAAAGGGAACCTCCACTATAACAAGAATATAACTTTGAAATACTGAACATAATGCTTACCATCAAAATTGGTCGAACTTTTTCTAATGGAAGCGTTTGTATCTGAGATAAACAAATGTCAAAAACGCTTGTTTTGGTTTTCAAATTACCCGGGCGCTGCCATTTTGAATAATTGTGACGTGTTATGGTTGCCCTATTTTTTCAAAACAAAAGCTCTTTGTGTGAATACAATAAAGCAACCATTACGCGTCACAATTATTCAAAATGGCAGCGCCCGGAACATTTGAAAACCAAAACAAGCGTTTTTGAAATTTGTCTATTTCGGATACCAAACCCTTCCATTGGAAAAAGATCGAACAATTTTGATTGTGAACATTATGTTCAATGTTTTAAACTTAAATTCTTGTTTTGTTAGAGGTTCCCTTTAAACCCACGTGAAGGTTATCGTTTTAAGAGGCCATTTCCGAGTTCGGGTCATCCTCTTTTTCAAAGCGAGTCTAAGTGCGAAGTCTTTCTTAAGCAAATCAGTTTTCATTCATACGCCTTATTCCAAATTGGCTGCTACTTAAGTTTGGCACTTAGACTCGCTTTGAAAAAGAGGCTGACGCGAACTCGGAAATGGTCTATTGAAATATTTTAGCTTGAAGTGTGTGTCTGCCTTCAGATGCTCTTACACCTTTGCTCTTCTACTTCAGAATTTTCGTATATTTTCAGCAAGTCAAGTTTTTAAATTAGGAGAGTCACGGAGGGACCCGAGCCATTTGAGAGTATTAAAACAGTGTGGTGTGTCAGTCGACACAGTATAATTTTATAACGTTCCCAAAAATAATGGGATACTCGTGTTTGTATGTTACGTTTAAGAATATCAAATTGCAAAGGACAGCTACAATCTTGGATATTTAAAATTAAAAAATAAGATTAGGCCACCCCTCTCTCTATTTCAAATTAGACCGCTCTCCATTTTATTGATGGGAAATTGCGTGCTTTTTATTGCGCTCGGATTGCTTAGTTAATTACTTTTTTATTCTTGTCAAGACTAGTTTTTGAATCAATTATTCATTAAACAAAGTGTTAGCAGGTCACGTGATCATCGGGTTACACCGATGTGTGACCATTTAAACCGAAAACTCCGTAAATCGGGCTGTGAAACAAATGTCACAATTGGAACTTAAAGTGCTGCCTAAATTTGCGGTTTAATGTTTATCTCAATTAATGAATGGTTCAGAAATACGTAAATCGGCTATTAAGTGGTTTGCTGCCGCGGATAGCGAAGGCATAAAACTACATTGTATTCTATTGAAACTCTTACGCAATATGTAAGTACAAATTAAAACGGGGTGTTTTAAAAGGTGATAGTCTCGGAGTGAATATTGAAAGTAAATCTCAAAACTAAATGTGGTGTTATGCGGGTTAGAGAAGTTTTCAGTTGTGTGTTGAAAGTAATGACGCAGTTGCTTTGGTTTTGGGTCGCGCCGTGATTGGATCAAAACACTTGCGAAACTTTCCAACCAATCAGATGCAAAAACGAAAACCAATTGTGACTTCGTCACTCTCATTTTCCCGCGCTTGTCGCCGGCTGCGTTTACTTGCTTTGCATTCTGATTGGCTAGTAAAACCAAGTCGTAAATAACTTCGATTTGTGATTGGCTGAAGGGCGTATTTGCTTCAGAACGTGATTAGCTTTGAATTGCTTTGGTTTTGCTTTTACGACACTGTTGAAAACTGCTTTAAGTTCGACTGCATCGCACTGTGTGAGAACAGATCATAGTTTTAAACCAAATTTTGGTGGCGGTTTGGGATCAGCTTCAAATTACATAACAGCCTCAGGGCAACTGAATTGAACATTTTTTTTATAATAGGGAATGTAGGAACTTTTAGATATTTTTTCCTGTATAATGGTTAGAGGAAGTACTCTCCCTTTTTATATTTAATAATTATACATTTTGTAATAAATTGTAGGTCATATAGCTGAATTAAATAAATGGAGAGCGAATTCGTAGCGGAATTGAATAAATGCATACTGTTTTTGCATTGATCCATCTTTCATTTATCTAATATGACAACAATGACAATGATTGCAAAAAAAAATGGGATGTGAAGTTTCGAGCTTGCTGATTTATGAGAACTATATCACTCCAGAAAGATGCAGGCCCCTTCATACTACAGAAAAAACGGGCTCTGCATCCATTATAAAGTTGGTGCAGACCATGTATTTTTGCCGGGTAAAGTATCCGTTGCATGTTTTCATGAAAAGGTCCGGACCCGCGCTTTTCTGGTTTTGGGACCATAGGCGGCTATAGCTCCAAACCCGAAAAAGGGGCAAATCCTGAGGCCTTTTTGCTGTAGAATCTAGTCCTGATTCGGAAAATCGGCAGTGAAAACGGCTTAATGACAAGGAGGCCGTACTTTTTTCACGAGCTAAACCAAATTGTCAACTGTGTAAACGGAAAAGAAAAATTGGTCCACACCACTTTTTAGTGCGTCCGCGTAAATTAACACATCAGGAATTTACCACGAGCTGAAGATTTCCGTCAGCCCTTTCTTGTTTTATAGAGATGAAGAAACGCGCGTCGCGCGTTGCGTGGATGCCGCTATACTAGGCGGAGCAGAGTTGGCGTAGCGGTGAGAGCACTCGCCTCCCACCAATGTGGCCTGGGTTCGATTCACGGACTAGATGCCATATGTGGGCTGAGTTTGTTGCTTCTCTTCTCTGCTCCAAGAGGCTTTTCCCCGGGCACTCCGGTTTTCCCCTCTCCTCAATAACCAGTATTTGACATTTGATCTGCTTCTTTGATTTGTTATTTATCGAGCATTTCATACATGAGCCCCAGCCTCGGGAGACAGTGCAGCCCCTCCCTATACTTTCGACGTTAAATAAAGTTATTATTATTATAACCATCACCAACGGACCTCGAAAATCTTTCCGCATTAGCGCATTAGTAGAACAAGATGAGTGCAGCTTGAGATCGCATTCATTGTTTCGGCAATTAAGTCGGCAAGCTCAAAATCGGATAAGGTCGCTCTTTGCATGAAGTCTCGGTGTTATATTGGTCAGCTCGGTGTTGCCGCGGCAAGGTGGGCCGCGGGCCTGTAAATCCCAGTGTCGTGTTTCTTGAAAGCCGACTTAAATCGCTAATCCAAACCGATTAGCGTTAAGCCAAGTTGAAACTGTAGGCTGTGAATCTCGTCTTGCTTTTGCCGTGCTCTGAACTACCGCGTCCAGAACTATCCTCTTTTGCGAGAGGCAACAAGGCTGCAAAGTCAGTTTGAGTACGGTCATGAAGTGGTTGAAGAGGACCTCCCAGCGGGGGGAGGGGGGTGGAGGGGACCCTTGTTCCCTTGTTCCCCCAAACCCCTGGGAGACCCTCGTTGAACATGCTATAGTAGAGACATAACCTCAGAGGTCTGGATCCTAGTCTCTCAAAAATTCCCGAAAACGTTTCGGGCTCGAAAAGCAGTTTGTGGAACAACGATCCTCCCATGCTGAAACTCTGGTCTTTTGACTTGTTTTATAGAGAAGACAAAGCTGAAAAATTGCAAAGTTTCATGCCTTGAAGGGTGTCGCCCTTTTGAGGATGAACTGCATCCGATCCTGTTCATATGAGCCAGATAAAACCAAGAATTTTTGTTCTTTCGTGAGATTTAAAGAAGCTCTGTTTAGTGTTAACTCCGATCCTTTGTTATTTTCGCACGTTTCAGCATACCGAGATCGAAGCAAAATTTACCTACAAGTGTGATATATGCAAAATAAAAATGATAAAAACTAAACAGAAAAAGAACATAACTCCGCAAAGCGTGCATGTGGCTTCGGTTGTCAGAACAGGAACCTTTTAAAATCACTTGGCGTGCATTCAGATACCACGTATCTCATTGAACCGTATCTCAATGGAGGTTCCATGGCCTCTCAAGAGAAATCCCGTGAACAAGGTTTAGGTTGTTTCGGTCGACATTAAATAACACAGGGTGAAACCAGACTCCTGCCCGTCCCCCCCCCCCCCCCCCC
>BLFK01000812.1:271744-276081 GCA_014634185.1 Astreopora myriophthalma | reverse complement strand
TCTTATTTGTACGGGTTTATTTTAAATTAATTATGCGCCCTTCGGTGGAAAGACGATCGTTATCCACTAGCAATACTGTTAACATCATAAGTCCATTTCTAAACATCTGTTGACCACCTCTTTGAAAAAAAAATGTCGTCCGTGGGTGGTGAAAATGGAAGAAAATATCGCGTGTTCACGTTGTTCCTTTAATTGGCTCTGAGTTTGGCAGCCGAATAATCTAATTTCCAAATGCGGTGTCAGACCAAAGAAATAAGACACGGAGGTTTACCGTTCTTAATGCCCGCTGGAGGTGGCGGTCAGGGCTAACTTGAAAACAAATTTCACAAGATAGTTGTTGTACTCTTCAGGAGTTAAAATCTTTCATTTCCGACGCGTTTTCGCGAACGACATGAACAACAACTTTCCATTTCCTGATAACTGACAATAATTCAGGAATTGCAAACGGCGGGTGGCGTCTATTGCACGTTTACCAGCGTGCCTTGATTGCGAAATTTTTGCCATTTCGACGGTTTCTTGCCGCTCCCTTCAAATACAGTCGGTTTTACTTCAGTTTAGCTTTTTAAAGACCAGTATTAGTTTAATGTCACCAAATCAGCCACATGCAACGATATCCGCCGACCCTCCTACTGTGGAAGCCATCGCAGTAATTTAAAAAATGCCGCTTTGTGATATTTAATTCGAGGTGTCTTTACGTGATTTTGGATATGCTAACTTTCATGTTTGCTTTGGCATGTACATTATTAGATATGTTGTTAGTTGTATCAAATCTACTTGAACGACCACTCCTTTGTGTTATTTAAATGATAAAGTCACGGATGTCATTATACACCCACTTCAATCTCTTGTTTTATTCTCGTGTGTGACGAACGCAGCTCCTGAATAATAGCGAGTGATGAACGAGTGGGTGGTGAACACTGATACGTAATTTCAAGAGAACACAATTTTGCGCGACGGAAGCACGTGCATTTACACTCTTTTTTTTCTATAAAAACGTCTATAAGAACATTTGCGCCTGAAAATGTTCTTATAATGTTTTTATGAAGTTACATGACTTCGAGGGTGCGAAAGTTGTCTTGGAAAGGTTGTAAATAAGAACTGCTCAATGAATAAGAGTTTTATCATAACCTTACCTAAAATAGCGAAGATATCGGTGACATCACGTGTTGATATTTTTGATGCCCCAACTTGAGTCTTATTGACAAATGGATCTTTTTTTCCATTGGTCTTCGGTATAGCTGTTTTGCACAGGAATCTTTTGGTTGTTCGTGTAAAACTGTTTAAAATTATGTCACGGGCTTCGGCTTATTTCAAGAACCAATGAAATTAATGGTTTCAAAGAGATCAGTTCGAAGTTTTGCGACTTCTAATTTTAAGCCAAATCAGCTTCTGGTATTGGCGTTCTATTGAAACCATAAGCCACCAAATTTGGATTCCGAGTATCCATAAGGGAATACCCTGTTTTCATTAACTCATGTAGCTTGTAGTCCCAGTTGATATAGAGCAGTGGGGCGCACGTTCGCGAGATTGAATCGCGTTTAAGCCCGAAGCGTGCTTTCCACAGGATCATAAATCGTACACGGTCGCGTATCGCAGATAGCAAAAAGGTTCTACTATCGTCTGCGATCAACCGCGATCAATTACGATCGTGCGATCATATGGAAACCAGAGTTCTGCGATCTGCCACCAAAACGCAGCATTCAACGCTTCAGCTCGTTCCAGGCTCTCAGTTGGTTGGCACAGTCCGATTAGTCCTCGCCCGGTTTTTATCTCGTGCGAGTTTTCGCTTGGACTCAGAGCCTGGAACAGACAAACGCTTTTTAGCAATAAAGCTCGGGGATTCGTTTTATGAACACTCACTTCGTAGTCAAACTTAAACATGGCTGAGATTTAATACGGTCACGTTAGAAACGAGGAATTTACGAGGGAAGTTGCGCTGTCTGAGGGCGTTTACCTTCGCAATAGCAAAGAATTCAAAGACCAAAATCAGACAGCCAACAATAAATGTTGCACACCCTCTCTCAACAATTTATGATCATAATATTTTGAGTGCGGTCAAGTATATTGACACCTAAGCGTTTCCGAGTACTAATTCCCAAGTATTTTGTTGCTTATCTTTTGTTTTCTTCATTTCCTGCATTTATTGTGGTTTAGGCTTGTCGTGGGAGCGCCACTTGGAAACAAGACATCCCGTACCACTGAACGCAATCGATACGGAAGTGTTTATAAATGTACTTCTTACGCGCCCGAGTGCGAGGTTATCACAATCGATGACAGGAGTAAGTGATGTTAATATGGTTTCTTAAGGTAACCGCAACGGGCGCTTCCTCAAGAGTGGTGCTTATTCGGGGCCGGCGCTGCCTATATCCCCCTTCGCGAACGGTCGATGTCAATCCCATTCAGTCTTAGGGCGCTTAGTGTAGTGTAGCGGTGAGCGGCATGTGCTGCTTACCGAAAAGCCCGGTTTCGGTTCATGATTAGAAATTTTTTTGGCTTTATCAGCATAAGACAAACTTAATTGTCTTACTATCGTCAATCGAAATTGTCAAGGACCGTTTACGAAAGGGAAAACTTGGACGGGACTTAGAGCTACCGCCAGTAGAATCGTTCGGTTCGGCCTGAGAAATATTCTGACTCATAAAACGTTTAATCCGATTTGACGCTCTTCGAATAAGCGACGCGTTGAATGAAATGTACCCAGTAAGCGCTACATGGTCGTGGAGAGGTGCGGGGCTTATTCGAGAGCGTCGTGAATGTGCCCCATGGAAAGTCTTGCAAACAATAGCTCAATGTTTAGAAGGTGGACCATAAATTGATCAATCTATTACATGCGAAGTACCTTATGTAAACAGTCATGCGTACATTGCCAAAACAGGAGGACAATAGCCAATCTCGTTCCCAGAGCCCACGTATCTTTTGGTCGGCGCCAAGACACGGAGCTCTGGAATATTCCAGACTCCAAGATTTTAGGAGGTCCGGTTGCACGGCGCATGCATACAATACGCACTATGAAAGTCCAATTACGCTTTGAAAGAACAACAACATCAAATTTTGAAACCGGTTGTGATGAAGAAAAGAGATGTTTCAGCGGTTTTACCGACAGGTTTTGGCAAGTCACTCACATACCAAAGTTTAGGTTTCGTCTTCGATTTCCTGAGAAGTAAACTGGGACGTTTATTAGAACTTAAGGGTTTACAACAGCAGCGACAAATCTCTGTGTTTTCAAGTTTAGTTAGAGTTTTCTTTGCCACATTCGTTTAAAATTCGCTCTCAGCTGTTCTGATTTTGTTTACAAGCAATTTTACTTTCGGTAATGTACGCATGAGCAGTTTGATAAATCGAGAAGCCAATCAACGTAGTTCTGGAAATTGATTATTCCAGAGCTCCGGCTCTTGGTGCTGACCAAAAGATACGTGGGATCTGGGAACGAGATTGGACAATAGTTAAATATAATCGCTTCCTCGCAAATTCCCCGGTATGTGGGTCGACTGCGGCATTTAAACAACAAAGGGAAAACTGAAAGAACTGTAGTATAACGACTTGAAAGTTTAACAAATTGCCGATGTAAAGAGAGAAAGAGCTAGAAGCTGTGTGTGTTATTCGCATTGGTTAAGTTTTACTCAATTTTGAAATTTGCGCGATTTAATTTTTATCATGACAGTGCCTGACAGTGAGCCATACGCACAAGAGTATATAGCTATCGAGGAAAAGACTGGACAGTGGCTTGGGGCAACTGTAACAAGCCCGACCGGACAAACCAATGGAAATCTTATGGTGGGTGTAGCTATGATTTGAAGCATAGAATGCTAGTAACATTTTCTTCCGAGTGAATCGAACCGCCCTTAGCTAACTAGCCAGTCGAGGGGAGAATGAAGAGCGGGATCGACTGAGTCAGAAGGGACTGTTAGCAGAACAACTGAGTGGAAACAAAGAATCATACTCAGGGTATTCCTTAGAATAATTTGCGGGGGCTTTTCTCTGCAAAATATGTTGTACATTTTCATGGTTGGTCCGCACCTTTTAGTGTTACCATGACTGCGCCAATAGATCGTTTTCACTCGCGTGACCAGCGGCCATATTGATTTGCCCGCCGTCTCTTTGTTTAGGTACACCAATATGGCCGCCGTAACTTCATGTGAAAACGATCTATACCATTTCTATAAACCGTTACTCCGGCTGGTAAACCTTTACGTCTTCAACAGTGATTCCTATTTATTCCTCTTTTATTATTTGATGGTTGCAGGCCTGTGCCCCAAGGTACACTCTTTGGGGATTTGTAGTGGACAAACCCGAGAACAGGGATCGGGCGCTTTTGGGCAAGTGTTTTATTGTCAGAA
>BLFK01000812.1:246744-269244 GCA_014634185.1 Astreopora myriophthalma | reverse complement strand
TCAATGCATGCATTGTCCGTAAAACCAGTACCCTTGTCGCAGAAGTTTTTCTTTCTTCTCTTCACACGAATTTTAGCCGCGAAGCAGTGACAACGAACCACGAAGCGATGAGAGTTTTTCTTCTCTCACCGCTCGATCCATGGTTCATTGTCGCCGCTTCGCGGCTAAAATTTGCCCGTGGCGAAAGACAAAGAAAAACTTCTGAGAGCAGGGTATAAAACCAGAAGTAAAGTAAAGTTAAGAACTTCTAGTTTACTTATACGCGGTGATATTAAACTCTTCAAGCTCGTGGGGCCGTGTATAGAAAGAAACTCTACTTTGTCGAATTTTATTCTCATTCTCGAGGTGTCTTAGAGCCGCTTTCAATGGATTGTCCGTAAAACCAAAAGTAAAGTTAAGTAAAGAATCTCTAGTCTATTTATACACGGTGATATTTAGAGCTTCAAACTTATGGGGTCGTGTATAGAAAGTAACAATTCAAATAAACAGAACAACTGGAACCGGAAGGCAAGCAGTTGGCTATTTACAAATCGTGCTGCAGTCGGTTGAATTCGAGACCACCGAAAACAAATCCAGTTGGTGGTCGGAACGGGATTTGAACCCGGAAAATCCGCGTGCAACTCAGTGCCCTAACCACTGGGCCACGCCGTGGTAAATACAAGCCGCCCGCGTCCAAAAGTGGCGCGAATCATAATTAATTACTTGCAGTGTTTGTGATTCGAAACATAAGGGTCTCTCTATAAGTTTAAGTCAAGTTTTAAGGCTCTAAAAGTTTGGTAAACTTGCATTTTCTAGGATACGCTGTTGCCATAGGAAGTTTTAACTCACCTAACAGTGAAGGTATATCAACTTTTACTTTTCCAGATGTCTGGCTCCATTGCTTACTTTATAAAATGCTTTTCACTTAGTTCCTTTTTACCAAGATCAGACCATGAATTTTGAAATTTGGAAATGTCTGAAAAGTATGTCCAGAAATGCAAGTAATTAGATGCACGCTGACTTTGATAAGCGTCACGAAGTGTCCCTTGCTCTTCTTCTCAACTTCAGCATCACTTGTGTCCAGAAATACAGGCAATAAACATTACAAAGTGTCCCCCACACTGAGCTTTTCAACTAAACATAAACAGTTGCATTTACCCTAACCTAGAATGACAAACCTTAATGCAAACCCTAACCTTATTGTGAGAAACAGGCTCTAGACGCGTAGACTTAACGGGACACTTCGTGATGGATATAAAACTGATTGAGTGTGCATCTATTTACTTGCATGGAGTTCCCATGGTACATTCCCCTTGGAATAACCTAATCCATGGGAAATATCTGTCAATATGATCTCGAAGCGTCACCCGAAACCTTTTCTTTTGTTGAATCGTTCTTGAATCTGCATTTGGATTTCTCTTGAAATATTTTTGACTTATAGTTGAAATTAGTTTTTCATACTATATCTTCAGAGTTAATTGCAAGTTCTACACGTGCAGCACAACTCAACGGAAAGGTGAGTTTGGAAGGATGGAAGTATCTCCCCACAACGAGATGTTCTGCTTTTTTGGTCCATTGACGAGTGGGTACGAATAAACTGAATGATCTCGAAACAGACTCGAGAAACTCATTGTGAATACACGATCCGCCCCGGATTAGGACCTAGAATCCCCGCCAAAAAGATCGTGACACCTAACCATCTTAGAACCCCCCTCCCCCGTGTCAATGTTGATCACCTGAAAAGTTTCGAGATTCCTGGAAGAACGCCATATTCTTTCCAACATTGAATAGGGAAAAGGGATGAACTGTTGTGCATCGTCAAGTGTCCCGCAGATTTATGTCTGAGATCGTAGCTGAACGACGAGACATTAACAGCCTCAGCACAGGCATTTTTGAGCTAGTGAAGTACGGAAACGAGAAGTAAGGACTTTTCCCTTTCAATGTGCCTTGTCACATCCACGTTTACACTGTTATATCTTGGTGCCCTTTTGATGTGGTTTACCCCAAAATCTTTGGACGAAAACACTTGTAACGATTGAGATACGTCGTTTGTAGCGCAAATGTAACGGGAAAGTGCTTCTGAATCAGGCCAAAAAACTTCTTGCGTCCCAAAACTCAATTTGCTTCCGAATCAAATGTGTCTTAGTGTCGTCTCATTTTGGCCACGTCCTGAGAACTTGCCAATTGGTCGGCCATGGTGAATTATGAAAGTTAACACATGAAACTAAGTTGCTGTACTTTTGTAGGTTATGGCGTTTTATCTCTTGGATAGAAGCCTTGAAGTGAGATTTACCCTTCCTTTGCCTCAAGGCATTCAGGTATATCTGTTGGAGAAAAGAAAGAGAAGATTGTGTTTTTAAAACCTATTTATTTGCAGTTAACGGTGTATATCTATTCATTTCAGTTTGGAAGCAACTTTGGCCATGCACTTTGTGCTGTTGATTTAAACAATGACAGGTAATAGGAGAAATTAGAGTGTCGTGAAACCCAAAATGAAAGTGATTCCAGAGCCAATCACGTTCTGAAGGAAAAACACCCTTCGGCCAATCGTAAATCGAAGTAATTCACGAATTGGTTTTTCTAACCAATCAGAACGCCAAGCAGGTAAACGCGGCCGATCCCAAGCGCGGGAAAACGAGAGTGTCCAGTCATAGAGCCACCCAACACCAAACCGAAAGCAATCGCGTAATTACTTTCCACACTCAAGTGGAACTGAACAGCTCTAATCTCTGCAAATCCGGCAGTAATTGAAAGATATGTAAATATCCAACAATTTCACATGAGTTAAAACTCATTAAACGCATTTAAACTTAGCTAGTAGCTCTAGCATCCCGTGAATGTTTCGAGTAAAGCTGGCCTGCATTTGTTTATGTGGCTTGTTATTAAGTGTTAATAGTTTATAATTGAATTTTCCCTCGATCCTTCCTTTGCTCCATATAGGTAATTTCTCGTGTCGCCTCGAAATGTCAATTTCCCTGACGATCTGACTCTTGTATTTTCCTTTAGGTATTCAGATTTGTTGGTGTCCGCTCCGTACCATGGTCAAGATGAAGGCAGAGTCTATGTCTATATTAACAACGGCATTGTAAGTTTCACCTCTACGTACCAGGACACGTTGTTTAGTGTCTTGTTGTTCGTTTTAAATTCATTTCTTTTTATTCCTTTTCAGACCCCTGGAACACTCAACCACGCGCCATCTCTGACTCTTGAAGGTCCAAAGACCAAGGGCGCGCTTTTTGGTTTCGCGATGGCTGTTGCGGGGGATTTAAACCGTGATGAATATCCAGGTGAGGGGAAAGAAAAATTTACACTCACCGGTCACAAGCTGGAATGTTAAGCTGTTGAAAAATGTGGTCCAGCCCACTTGATTTCATGGACACGCGGCATTTTGACCACTCCCAGTTTGCACGCACAGGTAGCCGATCTGACCGGTCTCTCACGGCTCACTTTTTAATCAAGGCGATTTGATAAATTATATTCATATGAAAAAGGCGCCACGTAAATGCTAAGTTGGCATCATCATCGGAGACACAGCGGGGTGATAGCCCATCGGCCTTCGATGTGAAGCCCTGTGGTTTAAGGCGTAGCTCTACTGTTTTCTCCTTGTTGCTTGACGTTTTCTCTTTCCCGGGGTACATATATATAAATAGCTACCAGCGACATAGTGCTACAGGGGCAATGCAGCGATGGGCTATCATCCCGTTCGGGTGGGAGTACTACAGTGCTCTCATTTGCTTCATGACAACATTGATTTCATCTTGACCGAAGGCTTGACCCATCTGTTTTTGCTTCCACTTTCACCAACAAACAGACGTAGCAATCAGCGCACCGTATGGAGGCGACAGTCAGGGTGGTGTGGTTTATATCTACTTTGGCAGCAAGGATGGCATCGAAACTTCACCGAGACAGGTTAGCGTCAAAAAGCACTTTTAAATGCTGTTGTATCAGAGCCCCGACTAAAATCCACCCTACTTGTTTTGTGTGGTGTCGTGCACGCAGGTTATTCAAGCGTCCGAGATTGCTCCTGCTGTAAAGACTTTTGGATACTCCCTTGCTGGTAATTGGGATGTGGACGGCAATGGCTATCCAGGTAACATCTTATCAGGAGCGAGCTTCTGCTCCTTTTCTAGTCGTCAATGCTCGGCTGGCTCTGGTCCTCTCTCTGTCATACAATGCCTTTGGTCTGGAGAGATGTAAGGAACAAGAGGACAGAGGCTCTGCCCCCTTTTTCCTAAACATCTCTCCAAACTTAGTTTCTGTTCCAAGGGCCCTTTCTTCTCCAAGTGCTAAAATTGTTTATAATTTTGTATCAGATCTTGCTGTTGGAGCTTATTTATCGGACAAGGCCTTTCTTTTTAGGTATTGATTCTACTTGTTATTCTTCTTTCCTTAATTTAGTTCTGGGCAGTATAAGAATCTTTAAGACATCTATGAACTGCTTCTTTTCAACAAAACAAACCCCTTGGGTTTTAATTTAGTCTCGTAATTTTTTTTCCGCCAGGTCACGACCAATTATAATCATGGAAGGGAATATTACATTAAGTAACACACAAATATCATTAGAGGACAACGATACGTTGCAGACAGCGAGCGATGGAGTATCACGAACGAGGTATATTAAAGCGAACGGTTCCACGCTCAGTGTGTTGCTTTAGGCCTTGGGTTAGAACACCGGCGTTTTGCTACTGCAACGGCGGCAAGACAGACCATAGCCTTTTAGCTTAGGAGCAGGCGCTCTCCGCGAGCGGCCAAGCCAGAAAAAGACGCAAGCTTGCTTTGGCTTCGTTGCTCGCGGGGTAGACCATCAAATAGACCATTTTCGTGGGATTGATGCAGTGGTGCGTTGTCTCATTCGGCCGGGGCGGGCCAGACCAGTTTCTCAGTTTAAAATGAAGTCTGTTATTTCATTGACATATCACAGACCAACGAAGGTTTTAGTGAGGCTCACTGCGGTCGGTAACACAGCCATCCCAACATACAGAAAATCGCAAACCTGTTCTCAGTTGTAAGCACGAGCATGCGTTATGGTCCTGTTTATAAGACTTTAACCTTCTTGCTTTCCAGTATTAAAATGAAAGTGTGCTTGAAATTTAAGTATCAAGAGCCAAAGCAGTCCACAGGTGAGCCGCTCCATTACAGCATTTCAATGCCTCAAATTGCTTTCAACTAATACTTCCAAGACGTAACGTGACAAGCTTTCGTCTCTACCTTTTTTTCAGGGTCGAAAAATGTTACTTATTCCATAGAGCTCGACGAAAGTCGTTCGGAGCGGGATATATTACGCCGAATGTTCTTCCTGCATGGAGACAAGGTGTCCTTTAAAATCGTTCGACAAGTTTCTTTACTACAGGAAGATGAGTGGTATTGCGAGTTTAGGCACACGGTGTATTTGAGGGTAAGCCCTGTTAAGCTTTTACGGTATTCTCGAGAGACTTTAAAATCTTCTGCTTAGTTAGCTAGTCCCTATGGAGCCTAGCTGTCGAAGCCGTCTGCAAGCACCAGGGGGACCCATCAGGAGCGCCTTAGCCGAGCAAAGAGATTCTCTGCTTGATGTTTTTTGAGGAACTAACGAAACTTGACAAGGGAAACGCAAAGTTTGATGGGAGAGTGGAGATGGAAGATGTCACGTGATCTCTCCCCGTCTCTTTTACCCTTCCTTGGTTCTTTCGTGTCGCTCTGTTTCCTCAAAGTCTCCAAACCACTGGGCGAAAACCTCGTAAGCTATGTGCGGACATGTAGAGAGCACATTTGGAAAATTAACTGGGGTCGAACGTTATATATATCTTATTAACCAAGCGCGAGGGCCGTACTGGGAGAATATCGGCCCGAGGTCTTGACAGTACGGACCGAGCGCAGCGAGGTCCGTACAAAAAAGACCGAGGGCCGATATTCTCCCAGTACGGTCCCGAGCAAGCTTGGTTAATAAGAGATTTATTATACGACTGAAGAAAGCTTTGAAGGTTTTTCACAAATTCCATGTAACATTATGCGGAAAATGTACAGGATAAAAAGGACCCGATTCTGAGGGCTTAGCATGTGTACATTTTACGGCAGATGAAATATGCTTTCAGTTTTGTCTTTAAGAACAAACAAAATAACGTAACGCGTAAGTTCATTCTGGAGTTTTACGACGAAATTTTCGAAAGATTTCGTCCTCGTCCGCCATCTTAATTTCAAGTTCAAAGGCACACAAGTGCGGGATCATTCGCGATAATGCCCGGTCCAATACTTAGAGAATATTGGACCGGCAATAGAGCATTTTGATTGGTTGATTTTAGTTATTGGACCTCTGACTGCCTGAGTCGTGTAATAATACATTTTATGGACCTGTTAAATAATCCAACTATTTAACGAGTGTCTTTATTTGGGTCTTTTCCGGTACAAACGATGCAGATTGACAGTGTAATTAGTTGCTCAATGATGTTAATCTTTCAGGAAAAGGACCAAATTAGTAGCGTGATTGATCCGTTGACGTTTGATCTGGTCTACGATCTTGCTCAGCCATCTTCTTGCCGACTTTGTCCGATACTAAACGACCACAATGACATAACTCAGCGGTCTTTCACAGCGGAGGTAAGTCTCATGTTAAACGAGAACACTTATTTACTTCATTCATTCTTCTTTCCCAATTCCCTACCTTGCTTTCTTCCTTTCTTCCATCTTTTTTTTTTCTTTTTCTCACAGGCTTATTTCATAAGGCAATGCGGACCCGACAAAATTTGCGAGCCCGATCTTTCGGTCAAAGGACAAGTGAGATTTGGACTTGAGTAAGTGACGAGCAGACGGTTAATCTTCAAAGCAAGAGTCGAGAATTAATCTTTAATTCTCGCGTTATGTAAGGTACCCCGTCCCACAATGACTGTCCCCTCTCGTTGAACCGCCATTCCTGGCCAATGCCTTCCCCCCCCCCCACCCTCAACCCACTCTGGTTAACCGTGTTAAATGTGCTATGGATCGTTTTCGTATGACGTCACGGCGGCCATGTTGGTGGACCAAAACAAAGGAAAGCCGGCCATATTGGTGTACAAGACTAACCCTCTGGGAATTGAACTCTATTTTTACGCCAATACTTTCTTTTGTTTCATTGAACCAATATGGCCGCTGGTCACGTGAGTGAAAACGATCTGCCCGACAGTAAACCAGAGTACTATCAGTTCCTTTGTCAGGGTGACCGCAAACAACACACAACGCGAAGCCAATTGGCCATGCATTTCCGAGTTCAGGTCAGCCTCGTTTTCAAAGCAAGTCTTGTGATGACAACCAGTTGCATATGAATAGAAACTCGTTTTCATAAGAAAGACTCCGCACTTAGATTCGCTTCGAAAAAGAGGCTGAGGTCAACTCGGAAGTGGCCCATTATTGCGGGCTTATGTCAGACCAGACAGTGGTGGGAGGAGGGGTAGGGCGGGTATCAGCCAGCGTTCGTTATGTCCAATAAGTCTTGTGAGACGGGACTTAGGGTGTATCGTCCTGATCCAAGATTGGAACGTCTAGCCATTTGCATTTGTCGTTACAAAAGCAGCGCTGTCTCCTCAGTTATATTTAAGACCCCGTGTCTTGGTCGGATCGGGGATTTGGACCCACGACTTTCCGCACGGTAGTCGGCTGTTCTACCAACTGACCCAAGCGGTCGAGGAGATCAGAAAAACGCCAATTAGAAACCTTGTTGCATTGACAATTAAAGGGAAAACTGAAACTAGTTCCTCTGCTTCTTCATTTCAAAGCGATGCTGCAGATCACAAAGAACTCCGTGTTGGAACAGACAATGAAATGACTGTCGGGGTGGTGGTGGAAAACAAAGCACAGGACTCAGCCTACCCTGGAAAGGTCATTGTGTCGTATCCTTCAATTGTGGACTACTCAAGTAGCAATCAGGTAAGGAAAAAACCAGGGCAGCATGGCCGACTGGATAGGGCGCCGGACTTGTAATCTTGAGGTCCCTGGTTCAAGCCCTGCTCTGACCACTTTCTGGAATTATTCTAAGTCGTCCCTGGTCCAACTCCTCAGCTAAGCGTGTAAATATACAACTAACTGGTCTGCTTCGCGCCGGTTGGGATTCTTAATTGTGTGAAGTTCATTTAATGTAAATTACAGTAAAAACCCGCATGAAAGAACAAGTGGATTAAGAACCTCCAGGCTGAAATTTGGTAAAAAGAACACCACATACATAAGAACCAATTCAGCCTGATAAATTCAACTGGTTCTTATATACAAGGAAATACTGGGTACCAGTTAGATTAAAAATTACTGGGTCAGGATAACAACGTCATTCTAAAATCAAATTCAAAGCTACTACTTCTCATTTATCTGCACCAGCAACTCCCTTGTAATTAATGACCAGTCCCTTGATTTGAGAGGATGGACTGAATTAATAAAGCAGTGTCAGTTGTGCAATACAGTGTACAATTTTCAGACAGAATTTAAGAACATGTTAAGAACAGCTTGAGGCTGATTTTTCACTAAGTACCCAATATATAAGAACGGCATCAGCCTGAAACTGAAAAACATAGTTTCTTTTATGCGGGTTTTTATTGTACTGGGTTTGCCAGTAATTGTGTAAAGTTTTGTCTTTATCGTTATCATTTTTATTATTACGTATCCCAAGGTTGATGGTATTTTAATTGACTGCTAGCGCTCCTAACATCGAACCCATTGCCTGCTCGCGACGTCCGAAGCGAGTCAGGCTCGAAGCTAATGTTCTGTTACTCGGAGATCCACAGGATTTGCTTGTTTTTTCGCTAGAATATTTTTCATGTTAAAAAAATGTACTATCTCATTTCGCGGGACGAACGCTCGGCACAAGTTACCACCTGACTATTATCACTCTCGAAATCCTTCTTCCAGGGCGTCTCTTGTTCCAAAGTAATCTCAAAGGTCGCAAAGAGTGACGATGCTGACGTAAACAAGGTGGAGTGTAACGTTGGCAACCCTTTCGGAAAATTCGCCAAGGTAAGCACCTGCGAGGCCAACACTCCGGCCACGCTATTACTGGTGGTCTTGTTTGATTATCTGCTTGTCTGCATGTCAGTCTGCTCGTCTGTGTATATTCTTTAGCTGTTGAACGGCATTGCATTTTCGGAAACAGGAAAATGCACCAAAATGTAACGCAAACGAAGAAACGAGGGCTCTTTTTCTATCCGTATCTCTTGTCTGTCTGTCTGTCTGTCGCTCGAGATGTCTGTCTGTCTGTCTGTCTGCCTGCCTGCCCGCCTGTCTCTGTCTGTCTAGCTATTCTCTACCCTTAGTTTATTCGTCTTCGTTATAACATCTTGAGTTTTGGCATTGAGCGTTGCAGTTGTGCACAGAACAGCACGAAATTGTATAGCGTTTACTATCGAAGCTTTTGCCACGTGCAGTGAACAGTTCTATGCTTTGATGCCCCTGGGGTCTGCTCATTTGTTCGATCAAGTGCTACGTTCTTCAGAAAGAAATTTTTAAAAATGATGCGTAACTTCTTTGTTCCCTTTAGAAACAATTTGCAGTCAGATTCGACACGCGAAGGGTGACGGGAAACATCAGCGAGATTGTTATTTCTCTCGAAGCTTCAAGGTAAGCTATCTCCAACCTGTTGAAGTCTATTCTGTAGTGTGCCATTTCAGTTTCGAAAGAAACTATTGTGCAAGAACCGCGTCCATCGGCTTTTAAAGATGTCCACTAATTTTGAGCCGAGATGCATTTCCTTTTTCACAGATACTACGCAAATCCTAAATAAAATCGAAAACTGATTTTTTTTCCCCCGCAGTCCCAGCAAAGATGCAAATCCTTCCGATAACAAAGACAGGCTGACTGTTCCCGTTAAGTTCGTGGCGGATCTTAGCATTAGCGGGTAAGTTGAGCGAACTTATCGCATAACCTATACTGCCCACCCGTTGAGAAAGTCCCCTCACGTGAGCATTTCCGCGAACAGGGCCGAAAAAAGGCGTACGGCCCCGCTAGAAACACATATAGCGCGATAATGTCAAGGTGCATGTTGTTGCCCAAAACAACAAGCTTAGGTGTGACTTACAGCTCCTAAAAGAATATTTCATCTGAAAATCCATTGCAATTTCTTTGCCGATAACTTACATTACATCATCAAGCCCTCCCCAGTTTAATTATGAATGCTATGTCATAGGGCGGTTTTCAATTGAGTGCCGAAAGTAAATGCGCGATTGCTTTGCTTTTGGTTTTGGCCCTTGATTAGATCAGTAAGGTGATGTTACACGAGCCGATTTTTAACGCCGATTTTTAACGCAGCATTGTTGCGTTAAGAGTTGTCTCGTGTAACATGGCGCACAGGGCGATTTTTAACGCAACAATTTGTTGCGGCAACATGTTGCAGGGTTTTGAAAGCGATTAAAAAACATGCAACATTGTTGCCCGAATTTTGTTGGTATTGGTGCGTATAACACCCCCGCCGCTGGCTTTTAACGCAACATCGTCCCAGAATGCACCACGGAGAACCGAAACTCATTGTCCGCCATATTTGTTGCCCAGGATTTGTCGAGCAGGAGCCTGGGTTCAAATGTTGCGAGCAATGTTGCGTTAAAAACGACTCGTGTAACATACCGTTGCCGGAACAAAGTTGCGTTAAAAGTTGTCTCGTGCAACATGGATTAAAAATCGGCTTTAAAAATCGGCGTTAAAAATCGGCTCGTGTAACATCACCTTAAGTTAGTAAGTAAAACCTTCACAAAGTGTCGATGTGGTTAGCCTTAATAGACTAATCGGGGACACTGCTAAAATATTGAGTATTTACAAGTAAAAGATAAAATCCAACATAATCTATTGTCAGACGAAGTTATGATCCTCGAGGTTATGGACTCAATTTTAGCAATTGCGTAGAGAAGCCTGAAAAAATTCAGGACTTCAACGGGGTTTGAACCTTTGACCTCGCGGGTTCAAACCCCGTCGAAGTCCTGAATTTTTTCAGGCTTCTCTACGCAATTGCGGGGGGGGGGAAGAGATAAATCTATTGGCTACAAAGATTACAGCAATTGCTATTAATGTTTAAAATGTCAGGAAGGTTAAGTTTTCAAATTTTCTTTGTAAAATCAGGTAGGCTTGGCGAGTCTCTTTGATGTTTGGTGAGTTTCGACCATAAAAATGGTCCGAGATATCAAAAAGCTTGGACGATCATTTCAACCAATCATGCAGACGCCAAACTAAAACCAACTGCGTCTTAGTCACTCTCGTTTTCCCGCGCATGGCGGCGGCTGCCTTTACTTTCTTAGCGTTCTGATTGGCTGGTAAAACTAAGTCGTGAATGATTGGTTGACTGACGTGTGTATTTCCTTCGAAACGTGATTGGCTCTGTAGTTACTATGGTTTGGGTTTTACTACACTCAACTGAAAACCGCTCTATTTGCAGGCTTACTCGACCAGATCACGTGGTGTACAATGACGTAGCTTCCGAAGTGAAGGACATAATTGGTATTGGCCCTGCTGTGAAAAACATCCTGACGGTGAGTGAAAAATGGCATATATATATATATATGTATATGTCTCTTCTTCCCAAATTGAAATTTATGGACGCTGCGCAGTGTGTGACGTCTCACTTCGTATGCATTATGACCTTGTTAACTGGCCAAAGTTTTAGTCCTCTAAGGGCCGATTTACACGGTACGACTTTGTTGCATGCGACAAGCTTACGACAGGCCTAAGGCACGAAGTTTTTCGTGTAAATCGAACCTACAACTCGCTTACGACTGTCTTGTACGTCACAAAAAATGTCGTAGGATTTTAAAACATGTTTTAAAACTCTACGACAATCGTGCAGAGATACGAGGATTGTGCGCGATTTTTTACTTGACACGAGCAGCGCGCGCGGAAGAAATCGCATACGACAGTTGTAAGCAAAAGTCGTACCGTGTAAATAGGCCCTAACAAAGATTTCTCGACCTCTTATATGAAACCTGATGAAGTTACTTTTTCGAGTGTAAGTCAACTCCCCGGTTTTCAAATTAGCTGTTGATTGGACTTCATTGGATACACATGTCTTTTTAAACTTGTTTCAGGTAAAGAATAACGGTCCCAGCCCTGTTGAATACACTGAAGTGATAGTCATGGTTCCGTTTCGAAACAAATCAGTAGAGAAGCCGAACTATTTACTCTACTTGACCGACCTGCAGGTAAAAAATTAACATCTGACGCAGAGTAATTTGTAGTACGCACCCACACTACAGCTTGAATGGAACTTTAGCAGTTAAATCTGCCTTGCCTTAAATGGACAATGTCGTCCGTAAAGAGATTCGACACGGCTTCGCATGAGTCTGTCATGGTCGTGCGGCAATTTCCGTGCGGCTTGTTCGGCTATTTCGAAAATAAGGGCCGTTTTGGGGGACCTATTCTGTGTTGTCTAAAAGAACGAATGCCCAAAAAAAATTGTATCTGTGTCGGGATTAAGCCGCGTTCGTAATTTTTTTTTTTGCCAGCTAACATTAGTTTTCAAAGAATCTTGATCATCGCGAATGGATGATTTAAGCATTTCTGTGATGTATTTATTTATATCTTATTTAGTTGTGCATAACTATTATATTTTTCAGGTTTTAGGAAATGCAGGGAGTTGTAGTGTAGAGGTCGATCCTCTCCATCTTCAGGTTCGTGACCCGGTATCAATGTATTGTACTTCTTAAAAGAGAACAAACGATTTTTGAGCTATCCTTTAGAAATTTTTAAGAAAGGCCCGAAGCAATGGCTTTGTAGAGGACAGGACTAAATAGTAACACTGCAGGCGTTGACGTGAAACGAAATGGCTTGGTTTTTCAATTTTGATTTCCCACTGCATGTATTGCCTAGCACTGTGAACTCACTGAAAAGCCATAACGTCGATGCAAAAGTGCGGTTAGACGCGCAGTTTCGCTCCAGTGGCAGTTTTTTTTGGCAGCTGAGAGCGTCTGTCCACATCGCTAAGGCTTGCTGAACGACAAATGGACAACAATACCGGTTGTGTCATTTATCACACTTGCTAACACTACGTTTTCAACGTTGTTTCTCCTCAGCTGAGTAACAGTTCTGATCCAACAGATACAGAATCCGTATCAGCTTCGTCCCAAACAGCTAAACGTGATTTAAAGCCTACAAATGAAGAAATGGTGTGTAATGTATACAATCTTTTATCTTCGTCATCATTATAATCACAGGGCCCACGCAGCAAGTCTTTGAGTGTTGAGGGGGGGGCAGAGGGGGGCAGGGGGGGGCTAAAGACGAACACGTGGGCCAATTTAGGGGGGTGGACATGCTTGAAAATTTTTTTGTTTTATTTTACTCTATTTATTTATTTATTTATTTATTATTAATAATATTTTTCTGTACAAAAGTGGGGGGCTCACCCCTCCCTCTGCGGAGTCCTGAATAATGCAACATAGTAGTCGTCAGTCAAAATCACTATGATTGCACTGCAGATCTACAGTGGACGACCATAAGTTTGTTCCCCTTTGTCGCTGTCCTCGCTCATACGGATGTTGTCTGTTTTGCTGACCGACTTAATACAACAAAAATGACCCCGTCACAACGGGGAATTCGACGAAATACATCCTGTTTTCAATAACTGCCTTTCACCACAACGTTTGAAATGGCTGAAATTTGGGAAACAACATTTGGGTATACGTAGTTTCAAAGAGATCTTACTTTGCAAAGTCAGTGAGGGGAAAAAAAAGATGAGTGATCAAAAACTATAAATTTGTCGGTAGTGAGTAAAACCGGATGGAGGGTGATTTTCGTTTATTGGAGTTTTGACTGAGCAAACTCTCTCTTGTCTATTTGTTTCAGCCTTGTGAATCTGACAGCTCCATAACGTGCCTTAAGGTTCCTTGTTACCTGGGAAGGATGAAGCGAGGAGATCAAGTCCAGATCCAGATGGCACATCGCCTCTGGCAGAACACGCTCATTCAGGTACTTAAAGATCGGTACGCGTTGAGAGTTTTTGCCCACGGGGCCCCAGTTTGTACGACCAGTACACACAATTTACGCCCGGGTTTTGCTCTCGAATATTAAGGAGCATTTTGCGGAGTAGAATTCTGTTCCCGAAGATTGATTCAATGTATCCATGAAATCGTTGGTACACACGAACGAGCTTTGCTCTAGGAACAAAACTCTTTGTGTGTACTGGCCCTAATGAGATGAAGCAAACCCCAACTTCAGGGTTCCTCCTCAATTGGACTTTCGACAAAGAGGCCTGTTTCTAGAGTAGCTTTTCTCCGCGTATTTAGGTTTTCCTCGAATGATAGGCGCCATATTTAAGTGAAACTACCCCAAGGAATTTTTCTTGTCAACGGAGACAAACATTGGAAAGAATGATTACCATAACCTCTCATCCCAGCTGATCCTTTTGCCCTTCGCATGAAAAGCTAGCTTGAATAGTTTCTACAGTTTTTCTCTCTTTTGTGTTTATTGATTCGTTCAAACTCCTCTGATATTTTCAGGGAGAAGCTGGTTCGGTCAAACTAACCACAGCTGCAGAAATCGTTCCATCTTCTTCGGTTCCAGAAACGGAAAAGGACAACAACAACGTCAAGGTTTGGATATTACGTTATAGGCGTATTTCTTCCACCTGGACGTCTGTAAAATGCGGTCACAACCAGAGAAAATAATTCCACTTCCCTTGTATGCGCTTCCAGAGAAAAATAAAGCAAAGTGCAGAAACATTGGATCCAGCGTACCCTTAAAACAATTGCAGCTGCTAGACTAAAGAAAATTAAAATTAATTCTTCACGACCAAGAGATGATAATTGGACAGAGAGGGAAATGCCCAGTCTAGCCTTTGGCGGGATTTGTGAATTTCAGTAAAGTTATTTTTATTGACGGAAGTATGTTTCCCGAGAAGTCCGCGAGCACTGCTTTAAAGCTCTGGTGCCTTTAATGTGGGATGTCTGGGTCATTTGCCACATTTTTGCTGCAATAAGCATAAATCTGCACTGTTTAATGATTTTACGAATTTGAAATAGCCAGAATTAAGGTTTGCGGACTTCTTTGGAGCCCGACTTTCGGTGTACATAAATAACTTTAGTCAAGAAAAGATAAGGTGAGAGAACATATGCCCATGCCCACTGATAATTATTTTCAATCTAGTATTAAATTTCGCGCCAAGCGTGGAAACTATACTTAACCTCAGCCCCATGACCTCGCTGTTCATATTCCACAATACGGGCCAATCAGGGTCTGTTCTTTAAATAGCTAGTCTCGTGACCTCGTGCTAAAAATAGATTGAAAGCAACTGTCATCCTCTCTTGCTTTAGTGAAATTTAGGTATCCCAGCAAACGCCATAATACTCCCTCTCTGTTCCATTATCATCTCCTGTCACGACTCATTAGTGCCGAAAATTAATTTTCCACGATTCATTTTCAAATGGGGTCCGTGTGGACCCTTCGGGGAAGGCGCTGACGTTAAAGGGTTAAAGTTAAAAGCCTAAAAGTCAACTTTCTTTTCTTCAGTCGAAGCAATAGTTTTCAATTACTTACTAAAACATGATTGTTATTTTTTTTTTGTTTTTTTTGTTTTTGAAAGATCGTGCTGGCAGCCGGTCCCAAAACCGCACCTACTGTCAAAAAGAAGACGGCTGTTTGGATCTATGTGGTGTCAGTGGTGGGGGGCCTCGCGCTTTTAGCTGTTACAGGACTTGCGCTTTACAAGGTGAGTCGTTTAGCTCTAGGATGAAAGTTGAGAAGAGCAGTGGGAAGGGTAAGAGCGAAACAATAAGGCATTTAGGAAAATTGGCTGAATGAGCAACAGTAAACGGTGTCATAACGGCGGCGCCGTTTCTTGGGGAATGTCCACTGCTTTACTTCTGATCATGAAGGAGGTTAATTTTTTGTTCTTAACCCTGCCATACTCCGTCCCAATCCTTGTTGAACCAGTATCGAGGCAAAACAGACATTTGCGGAAAAAAGGCTCTTCTGATTTGGTGAAGGGCCCAAATCGTATGAAGGCTTTGAATATTTTGTTTAATGAATAATACAGTTCGTTTCCTTTTTTCAGAAACTGTCTGGAGCCCGGCCGTTTAGCTACTTTTTAGCACCGATATTTAGTAAGCTAAGAATGGGAGGAAACATATGCGAATCATGATATTTTAATGACAATTTTTTTAATTTGGTTTCATTTTCAGTGCGGATTTTTCAAAAGAAAGAACTTAAAGTCGGAGCACGCTGAGGAAGAGTTGACGCCGATGAAAACGCTCGATCCAGGAGATGACAAAGCATTGGCATGAGAAGATTTATGAGCTGTGATTAAGTGGCATCACGCATGTTTATCTGCCTTGGTATGCTTATTAGCGACCGCCAAGGCCTAAACGGACAGTCGACTTTCAGTCGCTGTTAGCTAGACTTTGACTTTATATTCAGGCGAGGAAACAGTTTTGATATGAAAATGACGTCTTTCTCAAATGAATTTATTTATTTATTTTACTTAGTTATTGAATTCCCATTAAAGAATTGCAACTGAGGCCAGTTTCACAAAGTTAACGCCCGGGAGCGAGTTTAGCCAGCGTTAAGCTTTATGCCGAAAGTGGCTTCTGCTCTGGACTCGTACCCAGTCGCTCGGAGTACGCGCGCATTGAGCCTGCGGCGCAGCGTACCGATCGTTCGAGTCGTGGTACGAGTAATTTGGGAAGAGGTAGCCTTAAAACATGTTTTGCTGAACACTTGGAATGTCTATTTGAGATCTATATTATATTTTAGACCCTACGGGGTACATCTAGTGCATAGCGTAATAATTTATTAGTTTTCTTTTTGGGTAGGACATGTCTGAAAGCTACCAAGAAATTACAATTCAATTTTGTTTAGTTAATTGAATCAATTAGTTTGAGAAAATGTGTTTATACTGCTTTAAAGACGAAATGTACATATCACAAGAAGTAAGGAAAACAGAGTTAGTATAAATTAAATTATTTCAAATTTGCCTTCAAGTGATGTTTAAATGTCGCAGTGGATCATCCCTGCAATTTAGTGTAAATCCTTTTTTAGTTTAAATTTGGTAATTTGCTAGATACAAGAAGCACATATTGTTTGTTGTTGTTGACCGTGTAGTTGACTGGCATTGCTAAGTTAATCAATGTATATGGTGAGATATCCTCCACAAATTCTCCTTCTTATTTTATGTGGATTTTGCTGAGCTAGCAGTAAAATTAAACTGTGAATAGTCAGTCATCGCTCACTTTCTAAACAACCACACCTTGGCATTTCCTCGTTGTTGTATGTGTAATATCATTTAATTACATGGCATTTAGGGATCGTGCATTATTTTGAGTTGGGGGGGGGGTTAGTGGGCGGGTCTGGCGGGTCAATGATTTTTGTCCAGGGAAAAGGGGGGTGGGGGTGCAACATGGGGTTGTTGGTAGGACTGTAACATAGGTCAGCGGTGTTGCGCTGATGGTCAAGCCATCGTTATGTTTTACCGGGTTTATTCGTTTCGTTCCCGGTTGTTCAATTTCCAGACTCCAAGATTTTAGGAGTTCCGGTTACAGGGTGCATCCATGCCGTGATTTACAATATGGCGTCCAGAGATAAGTCGATGTGGATGCGTTTTACAAAGGCATACAATACGCACTCGAAAAGCTAGGAGAGTCCAATTTGATTTCGAAAGAACAGCAATATCAAATTTTGAAAGCGGTTGTGATGATGAAAAGAAATGTTTTAGCGGTTTCACCGACGGGTTTTGGCAAGTCACTCATACACCAAAGTTTGGGTTTCATCTTCGATTTCCTGAGATGTGAAATGGGGCGATCATTAGAACTCAAAGATTTACAGCAGAGCGACAAATCTTCGTGTTTACAAGTTTAGTTGGAGTTTTCTGTGCCATATTCGTTTAAAACTCGCGCTCAGCTGTTCTGATTTTGTTTACAAGCAATTTTACTTCCGTTAGTGTGCGCATGAGCAGTTTGATAAATCGAGTAGCCAATCAACGTAGTTCTGCAAATTGATTATTCCAGAGATCCGGGTCTTGGCGCTGACCAAAAGATACGTGGGCTCTGGAAACGAGGTTGTATTGGGAAGTAATGTCTACCTTTATCGCTTATAGCTTATTTTCCCGTAACTGCACAATCCCTTGATTTTCCTTTGTCCGCATCGCGTATCGGGTACGAAGCAAAGAAATCTTATTAAGTCTTTTGTTCAGCAAAAACATCGTCCTGTTACTGAGTAGTGTAAAGTATTCAGTAACAGACCATTACCGAAAGTATGACATTCTTTCTGAATGATAGCTTTATTTCGCGCAGTTAGAGGAATTCGCCATGAATATTACTTAATAGTAATGCTTGTGCGGCGTACGGATGCCGTACGAATACCGACCAATAGCCTCTGCAACTTTTAAAACGAAAATTTTGGAGAAGTCAAAGCAGGCACGAGTATCCAAAGCATTGAAATAGTGGCAGCTGGACAAAATGTGATGCAGAACGTTAGTCCAGTTCTGGCCCCTCTCTCTGTCACGCAACGCTACGCTCACGGGAGCGCTACGCTCACGGGAGCGTAGCGTTGCATGACAGAAAGAGGAACCAGAACTGGACTAGGAGAACGTCAGCTTTCGTGGCAATTCTAATCTAGTTAAGTTTTACCTTCTTTTACTTCTACTTTATTAAAAAAAACGCTTTCACATAAAGTTTTGTACAAATTAAAAATTTGAAAGTATAAATATCGATATGTGTAAAGAAAATACATACTATCCTAATATAGGTATACAGCATATAATCTACCTAATGACATACATGAAAATTTTTCTCGATTCTGATTGGCTAAGAGAAATGCAGTTTTCAGGAAATACGATGTAAAAAAAAAGGTAATTCAGTGCAGAAAGAAAATTCAGGGGAAAAAAGAAACTTTTTGCGGCTTAAAAAAACTTTAAAATCACTGAAAAACCTGTTGTTTTGACTGAACTTGCAGGGTTTGAATAAATTATTTTTGCAAGTGATTTGCCTGCGTTGCTTCTGCATAATTATAATAAGCTATCTCATTTTTTCACGAATATTATTAATAAGTAATCAAATGATTTTTTTCCCGTGCAATTTGGAATAAATAATCACTCGTAAATTTTTTCAGAGACCACAAATTGCACTACGGGCTCGTGCAATTTTGTGAGTCTTTGAAAAAATTTACTCGTGCTTAATTATTCCAAATTGCACTCGATCATGCGATTACCTGTACAAATAAATAACTACATAAAAACAACTAATTCCTAAACTAAGCAGTCACTAAGTGTTACGTGCCAAAGTGATCACACTTGTCTAATTGTAGTGGCACAACGTTGTTTAATCAGTGAATACTGTTAGATGGCTTGGATATTGCTTATTGTTTGGTAGAGAGTTCCGGTACCTTGTAGTTCTTATTCAAAGCTACCCTTACTATTGTCTGCTAATTCTCTGGGTGGCCTGTGCTGAGAGGAGAAAATTGGATTTGATCTTTGAGCAATTTGAGCCTGCGGTACAGCTTCCGTCTTTTGCGAGATGCCCCCACCTACACTCCACTGTAAACGAATTCGAAGGTTTCCGGCCTGGGACACATTGAAAGTGGTACAAATCATGGTGTTTTTGAATTCTCAGTGAAATGGAGACGTCTTCCGTAAAGGAGGGTTCCACCTCCTCCGAAGACATCCTCGAAACGTTGGATCGTTTTGGCTCGAAATCACTAAGCCCAATTGAAGACGATGAAGGTACATGTAGGTTGACTTGATCTATGCCAGAAACCAGTGACCTCTTGCACCAATACTACCAGCTGATATGCTACGTTGCGAATGCATATCGTTTGTCTTTGTGGGAATTAGGTCAGTCGCTGGTGTTTAAGTGAATGTCCGACATCTTTCGCTGACCGAAAAAATCTTCTCGGTTCACAGGCATGGACATAGACCGGGACATAGACCGATTTTTATTCTGTGATTTCCAGCAGAGGCTAAAGCTTGTAGTTTATGATATGGATTCTCGTTCGTTTCAAGTAAACTTGAAAGCGGTATTTTTGCTCATAGAACAGGTTTATAATCTAATATTAATTAAATATCTGAGATTTTTCACTCGATCTTATGTTTTGTATCGGATATATTGGATTACAACCATTTGAAACTGACATTTGAAGTTTATTCTCGGCCTCTTATACAAATAGTTTATTCTCTGCTCTTCTAAATTATAAATAGGCTTAACTTCTGCTTGACCAGCTTGGAAGCTTTAAGATATATTTCGCTATCAAACTTATTGAAAGAGTAGCAAACAAGGGTTTGCTTGTTTGAAAACCCGATGTCATGTGCTTTGTCATGCGAAGTACACCCTCTACTTCTGAAAGTTTAATTTGGTCTGTTTGCTCTTCAAAAGATTATCCTTTCATTACGAAAATAGTATTTCATTTCTATAGCACCTTGGACTATTTGCCTTTCGGGATGTTAATTCTGGCTTCCATTTTTCATGTTTGCTGTGAAAACCAGTTTTATACAGAAGCGTACAAGTTTAAATCTTGGATTGATTTTATAAAGATGAGATGCACAATACTGTTTTTGTCTCACTGAACTTAAATTTTAATGGCGTTAAATTTTTTGTGGAGGTAAATGTGGTATGAGGGATGCAGTTCTAAAAAGGTGCCACTTGTAACAATAGATAACCACATTAAATCACTCAACTCATTTTCCTCATAACCAATTGGATTCTCAGCCCTTTTTGAATTGACAAATCATTGATATTCAGGGCGAAAAATTCAGCCATTTAGGAGCCTTTCTGATGTAAATTTCTGATTTTTTTTAAAGGTGGTATAGGTTAAGATCGGGGCTAAAGATAAAATTACATTTCCTCCTGAAATTCAACTAAATTTAAGCACTAATGCATATTTCTGATTTTTAATTGTAATTGTATGCTATTATTTTTTGATGATTCAAATGACAGAAGTATTTCTGTCTGTTACCAACCAACAAACGACATATAAAAAGCGATGAAAACTAATTTGTAACCATTAATCACAGGTTTGATTGTTACCACATTAAAAGTGCTTTATCTTCATAGAAAAAGTATGTGCCTTTCTTATCTAGAAATGAAGTCACTGCTGTGTCTTAATTTCTTTTACCTTTTTAACCTGTTTTAACCTGCTTTTTGTTAGTGCGATTGGCAAAGTTGACATGTGAAAATAATTAAATTTTGTTTCTCTGTTCAATGCATTGCTCTGCCACCACACTGTTTCCTTACACAAGAAAGTTCGCTTCATTTTAATTGCAATAATTATTATTGTCTGTCTCCTTTCCATAATGTGTACTTATCTACCAGCTAGCGGTAACCCTACAATGGACTAGCAATCAATCAGGTAGGGGTGGGAGGGGGGCAGCTGACTCATCTTCATGCCCCCAGTCAACTCCGAAAGTGCTATAGGGATACATGTGGCCGGTGGAAAGGTGGCAAATTAAGCACAAAGGAGATGTGTGAGTGGAGGGAAATGGGAAGGGCGAGGGAAGAGGGTCTTTCTTCTCTCCTCTTCCTCTTCGTCCTTCCTACAATTGTCTTTGTTCATAGCCCTTCTCATTCCCCCCCCCTCCCCTCCCAACAGGCACCTCCCCTGGCAGTACCTTCTGAGATGACAGGGGATGAATCGGGTTGGGGGAGGGGGACTGAGGGGCAGCAAAATGACATTACACTCCAACTATGTGGGACCATGTGGACCATTTAATAACTGTCGGAGACTTTGCATTTCTTGCGTGACAGTTGTCACACAATAAGTGTAGATATCGAATCCGAGACAATGAACATTCATAGTTATGAAGGATTGACATTTGTTATCAAGACCCAGACACTTTCTTTGATTGACGCAACCGTGACTAAACCCTTTTACTTTAGTAATGACCAATCACATGTCTCAGTAGAATGCAGTATAAATGAATTAGGATTTCGGTTTGAGGCATCAGAGAAAAGAGAGAGTAGCTCTTTACGCACCCACTGTAAACGAGTGAAAGCACTTTGGGAATTAAATGTTAAAACGCAGTCAGGTCTGTTGAGTGAGCCTGTAGTTCGCTAGACATTACTGGGTATCCCTATTAAACGGGAGATAGCTAGTTTACCAAATAACTAGTGACTCATCATGACGAAAGCTTCTTGAACTCTAGCTTAAACTAGTTGTGTCATCTCTGTCTCATAATTAAATGTAGGGCTTAAAAATGGTTTTGTCTCTGATTCCATGCTATCAGAGCTAAATGGAGAAATATAAGGGGTGGGTAGTTCTTGTAGTTGGAAGATAAAATTGCTCCAATTGCTGTACCGTTTCATTTAAAATTAAATTTAAAATTAGATTTTTTTAAAAAAATTGTTTATTTTTTATTCAAACATATTCATTTACCTGTTTGCCCCAAGTGCTAATCATGGGGAGGCTTACATCTAAACTCTAGAAATTACAACATTAAAAAAACCATGAACACAGACATGGGATAAATAATCGCAATAGGTCAAAAAGAAAATTTTAAGTTAGTTATAATGACTAGAAAATGAAAAACAGTTAGACTCTCTTAGAAAGTGCTGAACATGGGAGAAAATTTCAACGTTTTCATTATGTGTCAGAGTTTAGAAGACCTTGGAAACAGAAAAAGTTCAACTTTTAATT
>BLFK01000812.1:181744-241744 GCA_014634185.1 Astreopora myriophthalma | reverse complement strand
TGCAGCCTTTCCTTACACCAAGCAAAGGTCATCTCAAACTCATCAGAAGCGTTATCTCTTATGCCTTATCAGCAATTATTCAGCAAATTTCTTCAAGACATAATTATTTTCCTGTTACTAATAAAGTAGTAGGTTTAATTTATTTTAGTTTTTTTTCCATGGCAGTGCCCTGTTATAGAAAAAACTGATAGCTCTCCAAACTTGAAGGACTGTTTGTAAATTTTCCGTTTGTTTGTTTGTTTGTTTGTTTGTTTGTTTGTTAACGACAGGGGATGCATGAGCTTCTTGCACCGATTGTGTATGTACTTCACGAGGACACAAACATTTGTCAACATCTTGAGGGATCAAGTCTGTAAGTCAATTTTCTTTACTGGATGTGATAGAAAGCAAGGACGTTCTAGTTGTCAAAAAACACTGAAGGTTCTTGCTATTCGACCTTAAGTGCCTGCTGAAAAAAAAAAAAAGAACAAAATCGTGTTTCGGTCCGCGAGACCAACTATGTTTCTCATTATCTCTCAGGAGAGTGGCAAAGTTTCTTATGGACCCAAATTTCTTGGAGCACGATGCCTTGTAAGTAAATATTGCCAAGTCAGTACAAATTACAGTCCCCGATAGGGTTATTTGGGAGGAATATTGTTAGATTGTTGCAAGTAACACATTTGGCGCTATGTGATCGTTGTATGCATGGAAAGGAATGAACGCAAAACGCAAAAAGCTTTTCTCTGATTGCTGTGAACTTTGTTCGCTTTTGCAGCGCTCTCTTTGTTCAGCTTATGGATCAAACCGAAACTTGGTACCTTCAGCTGCCAGTCGTAGACCGCACCGAGAGAAATAAGGTTTGGCATATGAATCTTGATAACTGCTCAACTGTACACAGTTTGGCGTGACAATTTTGCGTGACAGTTTTATGCGGTGGTTGTACATTTTTCTTTTGACAATTGTTTTTGGCTCCATTAGTTTCTGGATCCTCATGCGGAACCATTTGCCGATCAAGAACTGATGCCCGTAAGTCGATTGTCATCTTTGTCCACTCGCATTTGCCATTGACCTTTTAATGGTTTTATTGATTTGAAGAGCTCTCAATCTGACAGAAAACCAAACGTCTAACATTTAAACAAAGATCGACTTTTCTTTTCTATGACATATTCTGGAACGTGCTTTGGTCTGTATGTTTGATAAACAGTTAAACATTTTGCATCTTGAAGACGAAATTTTTATCTTAAAGTACTCTCTGGCCAAGCAACGGAAAATGAAAATAAGGACGGACTTTTGCTCCCACCGACTTGGGTTTTAACTTCACAGATTCTTAATAAACTCTCACAGGTCTCTTGAACTCTTGCAGCAGGTTATGAAAACAGATTTAAGAATGACGACATTGGACAAAAACAAATAAAAACTTGTCAGACTCTAGAGAACCCGAAATGTTAAGTGAGTAGGTTTGCCTTAATGCCATCTTTAAGCACTACGAGAGGTAATTCCTTTGCTCTTCCAGTGTGAATTTGTCAAACTGAAAGGTGTAACTTTTGGTTTGCAAACTTTTTCAAAGTGACCCGTTCGTGGAATGATTTTATTCCGTCTTTTGTAGTCTACAGCCATTGTCAAGAAGCTTAGTCGCATTCAAGAGCACATGTTAAGGAAATACGACCCTGAGCTGTGGGTTCATATGAAGAACTTAGACATCACACCACAAGTCTATGGGCTGTAAGTGAGGTCTCGTACTGATGTTGCAATGCACGTGACACAGACATTACAGGCCGTTCCGAAGTCTAAAACAAGACTGGGCACTACTTTACATCTTTTTAAATTCCATTTTATTAAAACTTAACCCAACCAACAGAAAGTTCGCTTAAAAATTAGTTAGTCAACTAAGTTTAGGCAGGTTTCGTTCATAGTAAGTGCACTCAGTGTGAGCTGTCAAAGGTTGCCAAAATGCCATACAAATGTCTCTAATTCAAAGTTGGCGTTCCCGACGAATCCATACAAAGTCTTTTAAAATCATACTACTGATGGCTGCAGTCCAATGAAACAAACCTCAAACTTGGTAAAGTAACTAACTTTGATGTGATCTTTGTTGTGATAGGCTACATTTTCCCAACAATATTTAAATTGAAACACTCGCGGTCCCCAGTCTGCATTTGATCTTATCTACGTTCTTTGCGCCCAATCCGGTCTTCCCTTTCCGCTTCGAACGCCTGCTACGTGGGCTACGTCTTACGACTTCTTTGTACTTCGTCTTTCTAACTTTTTGCAGTCGTTGGATTCGTTTGCTGTTTGGTCGTGAATTTCCGATGGATGATGTCCTCGTAGTATGGGATGCTTTGTTTGCCGACGGACCTATGTTGGACTTGGTGGACTACATTTACATCAGTATGTTGGAGGCCATCAGAGACAAACGTACGGCTATTCTAAGTTACATTTCCCTCCAATAGAGCGGTTTCCAGTTGTATGGAACGTCATTTGGCGCCTCATTGTTTTGGTTTTGCAATGCTGCGCTTTGGAATTGGCCAACCACACTGTCACAAAAGTGCGATATCAGGGGAGTTTTTCTTGTCAAGAGCTGCTTTCTGATCAAAACTGTTAAAAAATGATTCCTTGTTTCGTTTTCTCATGCGAAAAATATTCCTCCGAATCTAAACGTAAGATATTAAATGACCTCTTGTGAAAAGAGCCGTCTTTAGTAAGTGTTAGTAACTTGGTCGCTTTTTGTACCCTCCCCATGCTTCCCCTTGTTTTTCAAACCAAGATGGCGGCTATGTTACGAAAGGATGAGCGTTCGAACCCCAAAATAGGCCTGCACTGCAGGCTAGTATTTTGGGGGGCTCTACTAATTTAAAGACATCCTTTAGTATTTTACAGTGACACCAAAGTAATATGACATAGCCCCTTTAAATAACAATAAATGGAGTCTATTTCGATATTTCAGTAGGAGCATAGTATAAGTCAACAAACTGTTCAATATTTTTTGGTCTCTACTGATTTTGAGCATCTTTGAGCATTTTACAGTGAAACGAAAATAGCGTGACACAGCCCCTTAATCCTTTAAATGGAGTCTAATTCGATATTCCAGTTGTTAATTTTGTTGTTTTCATTTCTTGCCAAGTGCTTGCAGGCAGTTACTCGGTCTGCATGGGTTACCTGATGAAATTTCCCGGCGGTTTTGAGGATGTGTACCGTTATGTGAAGACCGCCTTAATAATAAGAGAAAACAAGGTACGATTTTTGACGGAAATTCAGTGTTTAATGTGACTCCTGTTTAAAGTACACATGAGGCCCCCCCAAGATTGCTTTAATTTGAAAGGCTTACAACTGAAAGCCCAAATTGAAAGTTTGAATTCCTGGGACGCTTTGATGCGTGGTCAAACAATTGGGATTTCAGGCTTCAACGTATCTAATTCTTTTACATTATTTTGTCTTTTATTCTCATAAGCCATCCTCTGCTCGATCCAGTCCTCGTGCGCCGCTTTCCCCGAGACATCAGCCCGCACATGCGCACACGTCCGGGACCTTCCCACAGAGAAATGTGAGTCATATTTTTTTACCCTTAATGCACGTTATCTTTGATCTTAAACTCACAGTCTTTGTTTCTTTAGAAACCAGAAGCAAAGAGGCCGCAGTCAGCTTTCACGTCATTCACAAAGCGCTATCAACAATTCATGGAACCAGTGAAGCAAACTGTGATAAAGCCTGCGGCGAAACCACAAACTGCACCAGCGCCTACAATCGGCAAAGACGGTAACATTGTAATAGCGTTTATCGGTTGCAAGATTCTGTTTACATTTAGCTTGAGTCGGCTTTTTAAAACTTCGGGACTGCATGAGCCAACTTCAGGGAAAGATACTTGTGAGCTAGTCTAGATTTTGTTTTATAGAGTGCAATTCTGCACCAAAACTATTGTAAATGCGACGCAGTATTACACTCCCGCCTAAAACCGCCTGCGTAGAACTGAAGAAAGAAAAATCTTGCGTAGTAAACAATCTATTAACTGTTACAGGGAACAGCTTCCCAAATGTAGCTTTGAAATCACTCAAACTGGAGTTGCGCTTTTTTTTTCCCGAAATACATATACAATTGAGCAAAATTATTCTGCACCGTGAGGTGACTCTTTAAAATTGATCTTTTATATAACGTTAGCATTGAGGACCTGTATGGCTAGAAGTCTCGTCGTCGACCAGCTTATGCAACATTTTGTTAGCTTTCACTTTCTGTATTCTTTTTAGACGAGGAACTTGTTCCAAAGCGCTCTCGGCCAGCTCGTCCAGTCTTGGTCCCAACTCCCGAGATGAGAGACCAAGCAAACTCAGGATCCCAGTCCACTCCTCCTGGAAAGAGTGTGAAGTCGATCAAAGATAAACTGATGACGCGGCCGAGGAATCGCTCAAGAGTGGACTATGATGAATTGGCACAGGTAAGTAACGCCAAATTAGTTTTCTTTTGCTTGTGGTGGATTCCTTTATTTCCTCGTGTTTGATCCCCTGGCTGGATTTCAAATCTTTTTGTCACGCTTGCGCCATGTAGAGTAGCGTATAGCGGTTAGTGCGTTCGTCTTCTGACCTATCGGTTAATGAAGCTTAGCTCTGGGGTTGGGTTGATGACAGTGGCTTGACGTGGAAAAACTTACCCCCCCCTTCCCCCCCCGAGAATTATTTCATTCTTTTTAAGAGGGTGGTAAAATAGCAAATTGTCGGCAGCATTGCACATCAAAGTGAAAACAAGAGCCATAACGGCACACAGAGAGTCGGTCTACGAACTACATTATGGCTCTTGATTGGTCCGTCCCTTGCGACTCACGTAGTTCACTGCTTGACTCGGCGAGAAATATTTGTCTAACTTTGAACTCTTCCAGGATCACGAGCGACTTCAGCGACAAGTGTCGTCCCTGAAATCCGAGCTTGATAAAATGCAAGGCTTGTACCTGTACTGTGGCAGAAAAATGGATTCTTACATTGGTGAGTATTCCCCGGAAGACGCGCCCAGTCATTCTTTCGTTTGGGAAATGTCGGAATACTAATATCCCAGCCTTAGGCCATGAGTTGTTTTTAAAACTAGTCAACGCTTATTGAACAGGACTATGACTGTCAGCCAAGCTGAACGTGACGTGAGATGCCTCGTGTACAAACCTAATTCAATGCTTTTATAAGCGTTTGTCTCATAAAAGCATTGAGTTAGGTTTGTACACGAGGCATGTCACGTCACGTCCAGCTTGGCTGACAGTCATAGTTCTGTTCAATAAGCGGCGCACAACTGTAAAATGGAATATTGAATTCGTGGCCGCAGAAAAGGAGGAATGGAATAAATGATCATTCTTGAATTTTTCACTTGTCAGACCTTCTTCAAGACGAACTCACAAAGGAACACGATTCAGTCCGTGATGTTGTGTATCTGTGCATAGCTGGCTTAAAACAGGTGACAATTTTTGTGCCCTGGATTATTATTGTTATAATAACAGGTTTAAAATTGGAATAAAAAACAATACTGAAAGAATAAAGTACTTACTTCCTGGAATAGCCTAGTTTAAGGGCTACTTAATGGCTAGCGGAGCCAGGCATTCATACATATTTACTATTACAATGAAGTTGGGTTTGGTTTGATTGACCAATATAGCCGCCGTGACGTCATATAACGTCATTATGGCTTCATTCTTGTCAGCGTCCGGAAATGAAACTTGTCTTTTTAGTGTTTCAGGAAATGAGAGGTGCTTCTTTGAAGTTGATTTTACTTTACAGAACGTTGCTTTCAGCTTTGGTTTTCAATGGTCTTAAAACTATTTGAATGCGTTCAACAGGTGCGGGACTTGCTGAAAGGAACGTTAGCGTTCCGCGGATCAACGATGGAGACGGAGTGTGACTTTATGGAAATCGATAACAACATAGCTGCGCGCTTACAAGTCCCTTCTCTTCAGCAACAGAAGGAGAGCGGGGTAGCCGACACTCTGCCAGTCCCGATGCTGGCTAATTTTGGGCATTTTGAGAATTCTGATGAAACAGAAAGCAGCTTTATGACGAGCGACGTCGATGGAATTCAAGACGGAGAAATTGCGCGGAGTTCGAGCCAACCCGTGGACGGCTTTGAAAAGGATAAATCGACACTTACTAACAGCAAAAGTAACGAAGAACAAAGCACTGAGGATTCCGAAAGCCTTGTTGGAAAGCATGATGCTAGCATAGAGAACAAGGGTAGTGATGTTAAAGTTGAGGACGCTGACAATGCGGTTGATAGCGAGGATCCATTTTCAAGTTTCGTCCAAGGGCAGCATGACATTCAATCTATCGGTTCTATTTCGTTATTTTGCGGGGACAATCCTGTTACTTGTGTTGAGGAGGGGAAATTAAGCGACAATTCAGTTAGCACGAACGCTTCGTTTTTATCTGGGCTTGAGGCAAACAAAGACAATGAAGTTGGCGATTGCGATCAAAAGAGGGATGCCACGGGTAACCCAATTGCGAGTGATATCCGGGTTACCCCAGGTAACCCTATTGGGGGGGATCCTTTGTGTAAGAAGCCGTTTACGGAAACGGCTCATCCACTGAGTGAATCTAGGAAGGATAGTACACGGCCAGGTCAGACCGAGTCTCCGGACCGCGAGTTTGTGTTTGTCAATCGAGACGGGACTGCGCAGGCTCCGTCAGTGCATCCGTTGGAAAGAAGCGACGAATATTTTTACTAGGAGACTGCATAATGACAGACATCATTTTATTCTCTTTTAACCTGCGATAAGAGGGATGCTAACATTGGGCCGCATCGTAGGTTATTTCTCTCACTCCAAATACTGTTAGAAAGGATAATTATTAACTTGCGAAGAACGTATCTAAATGTCATTCTTAACGCCCAGTTCTTTTGCGAAGTGCTCCAAGTCTGACGGAGGATAAACATGAAAATAAATGTAGTTATTTCCTAGAACTTGGATGTGGCTAACAAAAAGGTCGAGGTGGGGGGGAGTGGGGCCCTTTCGAATTTATTTTTCATTGAACAATTCTTCTCCCCCCGCCCACCACCCCCTATACTGATCCAAATGTTGTAAACACACGCGCCATGCGCCAGCAGAATTCTTCTCAGGTGGCCGGAAATGGTTCTTACATGTTGGATGTCGTCTTGGTTTTTCACTCTCTGCTGTTAATTAACTAATGTGCGTGTTTCGGTGAGGTTTTTTTTAGGATAAAATTAATGTTTTCAAAATAGAATGATGCGCTCTATTTCTCTAAAGTAAATTAAGACGTTGACAAGCATAAGAATAGCATCAGTTAATTATATGATGAGAAGCAATTAAATAAATTACGGACAATCTTATAATTGAGGTAGTCTGTTGGTTAAATGCATGAGTGTAAGTGCCTTGTTTTACGTCTGGAGGAAAATGAATTTACGAAACAGGAACATAGGTGTGTATTCAAGGATTGGTGGCAGACAAAATAACATGTAGAAAGGACAAGGGAGAAATTAAAACGACATCGGGGAGGTTGAAGTGAGGATTTAATTAATGCACCCATCAATGTTAAGCCCAACATGGGGAGGGGGATGGCTACCTACGGGAAAACTGACTCAGACAGCCCTCCACAAGGTAGGGATGTTGACACGCACACGTTGCCCCTGGGTCGGGAATTTGACTTGGCCACCATCTTGAAAACCGAGAGAACCCAGAATTTGACATTCAGTACGTGCCCGGGGGTGGGGAATTTGACTTGAATCAATGCTTGAATGGCACCTTTTTCAATTTATTTTGAGTAGAAACAAAACGCAAAGCAAAAATAAAATGAAATGCAGTTCTTTTATTTGAGGACCTGACGTTTTGTATGCTACAACACACATCAAAAAAGGCCTGAGGGTAAGGCTATCCAAGGAGGCAGTGGGAAAAAAGGAGATAGGAAACAACTTTCAACCTCAATCCTCCTTTCTTCCCCGGAAGGCATGATACACAGGCACAGGCATCAGAAGTGACCGTTGGTCAACGAAAAAAGACATCTTTCTTGAAAACTGGGCAAAAATTCTAATATCTTCCTTGTACCCAGGTCTTAATTGATCCTCAAGCGAAAGTGACCGTGGAGAATCGGTATAAAAATACTGAAAGAAATGATTATGAAGTGCGGGTTAGAAATGAGCTGAAGAAATGATCCTCGCACTTTCCGGACAATTTAAGGGACAATTGCTTAAATTGTCCGGAAAGTGCGAGTGTTGGGAATTAGATGCTTGCCTGGCAACACAATGCTTTCCCGGTAAAGCTCGCGCTAAAATCACTCAATCACGATAAATTTTTACTTAAATATATTCTCCTTCACAACGTCCCGAGTTCGATTACAATGTTTTCTCTCTTGTTGGCTACAGTTATTTAACGATGACAGATACGATGCCCGTCCCTTTCCGGTCAACTAACAATCAACTCTAACACGCGTTAAAGCGGTTTCATTATACAATCACACGATTTCCGACACGAGGATCATTTCTTCAGCTCATTTCTAACCCGCACTTCATAATCATTTCTTTCATTCATCATTCCTTTCACGGGAAAACACGCATGAGCCCAACAAATTGACCTGCTCTCAACTGTGTAGCTTCATAGCTCAGTTGGTAAGAGCACTGCACCGGCATCGCAGAGGTCGTGGGTTCGAATCCCGTTGGAGTCACTTGAATTTTTCAAGTGCATATAAGGGACAATTGCTTAAATTGTCCGGAAAGTGCGAGGATCATTTCTTCAGCTTATAAAAATACTGGAAGCCACTAAATTACCATGTAGCCATCTGGTTGTTTAAAGTTTACTGACTGGACTTTGTGGGAAAATGTTAACAAAAGTGCATCTCATGTCATGGCGATTTAAGTTGGATATGATAATGATTCAGCTGTCCCCTAGTGAGTACCTGGGGGACGTGAATGTTAATGCAACTTATCAATGTTAAGCCCCAGGGTGGGGGAACAGGGGCTGACTCAGGGGAACTTGACATTTTCATGGAAGCAAGCGTCAACTTTCCCACCCCCGGGCACGTATACACTGTCAAATTCTATTGGGCAGGGTTAATATCGGATGGGTAACCATCCTGGTGTCCCTGTGCGGTATGCCTTGGGAAGTCAGGTTGGCGTTGTGTTCTACATTAGCGCCTCCCACCTCTGCAATCGTACGTGGGCTGAGTTTCAGTCTCAACCTGACTTGAGGGTTTTTCTCCGGGTACTCCGGTTTTCCTCCCTCTCCAAAATCGACTTCCAAGTCAAAAAAACATCTGGCTTGGGTGCTGTGCTCCGGGATCATACATGACCGTTTGGCGGCAGCCATTGAGGCGCCTTTCACATGCGTTCGGCCGATCCTGTTGAGCTGCGCGCTTCGCAATTCAGCCTTCGGGCTGCAAGTAAGGGTGATTAGCAGACACACTCGCCAAATAGTAAGCACCCCCAGACAAGTCCCTTAAATACCAAGGTAGCGAATAAATCATCTCCAGGTTCTCTCGGTCTTCCAAGATGGCGCGCATGTCAAATTCCCGACCCTAGGGCAACGCATAGCCCGCACCCTCCCACCCCTCCCCTAAACCCTGAGGCCTAACATTGATACAGTGTAGTTACATAATTTTTGTTCGCAAACAGAGTAATGACATATACTGTCTCGTAGAAAGCTTGCAAATTGTTGATTCATTCAAGCGATGGGTACAGGAGTAAGCAAAAATCCATTGCGGTCCCCTGCATATACCGCAGTCGCCGCAGCATCGTGGAAAAGAAATGCGCGATCTTCTTCGAATGCTGTGATTCGGAAGGACTCTCTGGATGTCGCGCCGGTTGACAACAGTCATGTTGAAAGCTCAGCTTTAAACGGAAACAAAGATGGCCAAGATCTCAAAACCGAGGGAAGGTCAGAATCCTATTTCTAGTTTATTAATTATAATACAATTGCTTGTGGACTCCAACTGAGAAAGAATTAAATAATTTATTTATTGTGAGGTGGCCGTCATTCGATGTGCCTTCGTGACATCATATATGACAGGCTCAGTCAATTTAGCTTTTTGAAGACTTTAATATACTGCCTTGATCGCCAGTTTATTGATTTCTCTGCGTTAATAATTTGACAATGATTTGACTAAAGCTTCGGTATTGAAAGAATAAATATTTATGAATTATGCAGAGTTTTGAGAAATCTTTACACCTTTGGCAATTTGTAGAAACAGGAAATTATGACTACCCCTTCCGTGGGGGCAATGACGCGGCATTTGCCTGTGATTGGGTCAATCATTGGATGTGCAAAACTTAGGAATGTGTGCACCCAATGCAAAAGACCAATATGTATAGGAAATCGTATGAACGCAAGTGCATTTCGTGATTTATGGGCACAAGTGATGTTTTGAAAGTTCTCAAAATTCCACGAGCCACAGGCGAGTGCAATTTGAGAACTTTCAAAACATCACGAGTGACCATAAATCACGAAATGCACGAGCAGGTTCATACGATTTTTTATTTATTATATTCTCAACAAAATTAATCAAACGCGCTACTTTGTGCGGTGTTTCCATAGCAACTTCCGTATTGCACTCTATAACCTGGTTTGCTCTCTATAACCTATTTATGCATTTGCCTTTGGCCAATCAGAAACGAGATATTTTGTTGAGTGTATAATAATACATCATATGGCAAATATTTACTCATAACCCACTCATTAATTTCCTTGCAGTGTCATTTGATAAAACACATTGACATGGTAAGAAATCAGAAGATGGGTGTCTGATCAGCCAACATACCCTGTCCAATTTGATATCTGCCATAACAAAACGAAACAAAACAAAACAAAGAGCATAATTTGGGTTGTAATGTTTTAATATTTTTCATTCTTCACCAATTGTTCATTTTTAGACCGTCAGACTGTCAGCGGCAGACATTATTTTCCAATATACCGCAGGCAGAAGGGGTTTATTTACTGTCTTACATTATTGTAGGGGGATAAAAGGCAACAAGAAACCAGCAAGTCCAGTGCAACCTCTTTCTAAAAGTACAAAGGGGAAAGAAAAACCCAGTGACACTAAGGGCATTGCCACGACAACTGTCAAGTTAAATCAGTCAGGAGACAAGAGCAAGGGAGCTGCAAAGAGCAATGCAAAGGCAGCAGCTGAGACAAAGAAACCCTCAACAAATGCTCCTTTGAAAGCAACAGGCAATGTGAAAGCAGGTAGCAATGTTCAAGGGCGCACGAAGAGTCTGCAGACTGCGAAAGGGTGAGTGCTGTGTTGGTGCTTTTGTGAAGGCTTTTACGAACAGTGTTGAGTAACACGTTTTGTTGTAGTTTTGTCAGAGAAGATCAGCCTTGAATATTGGCAGTGACCAAATCGAAGCTTTAGCCACTTTGGTCACTCATGCGCACATCCTATTTTTTTTTTTTTTTACTTTTTTTTTACGTTGTATATGTTTCTGTATTGTTGGGAAGTAATTTTTGTTGTTTGCTATTTAAATTGTGATCAGTAGTGCAAAAATAATAAAATCCTAAATTGGAAATAATTATATTAATATTCTGAATTGAGGCTTGAGGGAATAAAACAAAGCAGGTTGAATAGGCATGTCTACATATTTATTCAATTTTGTTTTATTCCCCCAAGCCTCGATGTCAAGATTTATATTAATATATCGGAAAGGGTGTATCGAGTGCTTTCATTTAGTAGTGCATATGGCTCATGGCACAGTTGAGTTTATAATGTTAATTAAGGAGGACAATGTTAAATTTCTCCCCTCATATTATTTAAATGTTATTTCTTGTTTATGTAGATCTGACCTTTACCAAAGAGTGGAAAGGGTTCTGCACGGTTTTATGGAGGAAACCTGTCCTGTAAATACAAGGACCATTCGTATCTTTCTTAGTTCCACTTTCACAGGTATAGATTAGTTACGTTAATGAATGTCCCCATTCAAGTTACAATATTATTTACCTTTCACAATACAAGTGTGCATACTCGGCTTGCATTCTGATCTTTTGGTACTACTCTGTGATAGAAATGCCAAAATATAAAAGAATAAAACCTAATAAATAAAAAGGAAATTATACATAAATTTCCTTTAGCACCTGTCTCTCTAAATAGTGGGTGTTCATCCACTGAATCCAGACCAGATTGGAATTTGGTGATGTTGGTTTTTGAGGACAGCCAAAAACCAGAGAAACCAGGAGAAAAATGAGCAGAGTATGTAGAGAACCAACAAGAAAGTCAACCCACATGTAGCATCGCGTCCGAGAATCTAACGCAGACTACGTTGGTGGAAGGCGAGTGCTCACACTGTGCCATCCCTGATTCCAAGCTAACAGTGTTCTGGTTAGACCAATTCTGAATACAGTTTTATAAAATCATTAGGATAGTATGGGCTCTCACATTGGCCAATAGCTGTGTCTAGATGAGAGTATGTAACCAGGGTTGTGACATCACACAAATTTTGATTGGTTATGTGCTGTCATATGCACGTTTTGATTGGCTGGTAGGAAAATGAACATGTATCAAGAAAATCTGTTTCAATCAAGAAGTTAAAAAACAGCATTTTCCTTCACTGGCCAAGTTATTTCTGGGAAATATTTTATAAAAGCAATAGTGGGCTTTTTTCAGTGTTTACATAGCCTCATCTAAACACTTGGGGAGTTGGGAGAATTCTTCACAGTTATACAAACCCTTGACTGCGTCTTGGGTTTGCATACACGTAACTGTCTCGAATTCTCCCAACCCCCCTCGTGTTTAGATGAGGCTATGTAAACACTGAAAAATCCTCTATTGCTTAAATCTGGAAAACCTCAGTGCACTCGTTCTTTTAATTCTAATCTGGAAAAGAAATAAACCGGATAGTTCCTAAAGAACATACCCTTGATTTTTTGTGAAATTTGTTTTCTTAGATACCGAGCATGAACGCAATGCTCTGATGGAGCATGTCTATCCAAAACTGAGGGAGTTCTGCCAGAAGAAGGGTTATGAATTCCAGGTAAAGTCCATTGAATGAAATTGATAAAGGCCTGTAAAACACGTTAGATTTGCAATCAACGTCTGACACATACTGGGAGATGGTTGAGAACATTAGACACAAACCTCACAACATCATTGAGGTTGACAAGTGAGGTTGATGACTGCAAAAGCAAGGCAGGTAGTGATGGGCATGAGGTTGAGGCGAAATGCCCAAAAATTCTTTGTGACTGTGGAAATGAAAATAGTTTATTCTTGATCTGCAATGGACAGAGGGCAAGGTGTGCCTCTGGTACTAAGTTGAAGACTTGATGGTTGTGTCCTTCATAGGTTGTGGACATGCGATGGGGTGTTCGCGATGATGCCACAGACGCACACATGACGACAGAGCTGTGTTTACGAGAAATCAAAGCATGCCAGGAGATATCTGTTGGACCAAACTTTGTGGTAAGGGTAGATGGCTTTTGTTTCCGAGCGCTAATGTGATCGTTTAAAAGCTTCGCTAGCAAAGCGGATGAGAGAAGAGAATCCACTGCTCGCAGGGTGCCGGAGCAGCAGCCCAGAAATGCAATTTTTCAGTTCGGAGTTAGGGTTCGTACGGGTCATGGAAAACCTGGAAAGTCGTGGAATTGAAGTATTGCAGTTTCCAGGCCTGGAAAGTCATGGAATTTAATTGTCGGTCATGGAAAGGCATGGACAATTATAGTTATGTGTGGTAAGTAAATTATTGCAGATGTCGAAGCAAGGGCAAAATAAAATGCAGGCAAGTTATATCAGAAAATCCCCCAAAACAAGGACGATTTTGACAATTTTCGAAAGTGGCAGCTAAACTTTAGGTCGTGGAAAACTGGAAAAAGTCATGGAAAAGGTCATGGAAAGTTATGAAATTTGAAAAGCTCTTAAGATTACGAACCCTGTAGTAATATTATAAAGTTGCAATTTGCTGTAATAGTACTGGCTTGGTGCTAATCAATGCCTTGTGGTCTTGATATGCAGACCCTGCTTGCGGAAAAGTATGGCTACCGCCCACTTTTGCCATGCATACATGCTAAAGAGTTCGAGATGCTTGTTAGTACAACCTCTGATGACCGCACCAAGGAATTATTTGATAAGTATGAAAGGCAAAGGTGTTGAATGTACGGAACATTTCGAGGGTTGCGGCGTTAATTTCGGCCTTTTGGCAAGTGAATAATTTTTGGGAACAGCGAAAATCGATTGCCTCTAAGCGACATTAATTACTTTGTAGATTGGAGTACGAGTTTTTCGATCCCTGCATGCGCACTTCGAAAAAAAAAATTTTATCTCCAAACCAAACGCGCGTGCTCAGTACGGAAAACTCGTACTCGTACTAAATCCGAGGGTCGCTAATCCTACGGCGGGCTGAGAGAAAAGCTGTGAGGCAAGAAGCACGGACTTCTATCCTTGCACCGGACGTGTGGAACACAGGACGACGACTTTCAGCCTGATACATGATTACATACAAGTACAAGTGCACGCAGTTACAGATCTGGCCTCGGTTGTTCAAAAGGTGGATAACGCTATCCAGCGGATAAATCACTATCCACCGGATAAGAGGTAGCAAAACCAATTGCGTTATCCGATGGATAGTGATTTATCCAGCGGATAGCGCTATCCACCGTTTGAACAACTGGGGCCAGTAGCATACCATACATTGGGCTATTCAACACAGCAACGCAAGGGATGCCATACTACTTCACAAGACACACACGTACAGACGAAGATCGTACGATTGCTTATCTTTTATTTAACCACGAAATCTGGAGCCTGACTACAATTTTAGTTTTCTGCTTGCGCCGTGTTTCGTTTTCACACAACGCAGGGGAACGCAAGCTTAAGCACAGGCATAAGAAAAAAGAAATCTTTCTTGCGCGTAGACTTATGCTGCCTTTTGTCAAGCTGTTTTCATGGTAAAATAATCGATCATGTGCTTGCGCTAGCGTCGTTAATGAAAACCAGGCTTTAGTGAAGAGCTGAGAACATGGCGTCACGTACTTCACTTCATCCCAAACCATCCCCAAAAGATTCAAAATTAATTACTGCCGCTCGTGTGATATCGATTCAAAGCAAAGTTGTGTTATGTTTTACCATGTGCTTCACGTAGAGGAGTTTTCAGTTGGGTATCGAAAGTTATTACGCGATTGCTTTGGTTTTAATTTCAGTTGTTTTTGTTTTCTCTAAAATTGAATTAAAAAAAAACTTTCGCAACCTTTCAAACCAATCAGATCCAAAACTGAAAACCAGTTGCGACTTAGTTACTCTCGTTTTCCCACGCGTGGGGCCGGCTGGGTTAACCTTCTTTGCGTTCTGATTGGCTAGTGAAACCAAGTCATGAATTACTTCCATTTGTGATTGGCTGAAAGGTGTACTTACTTCTCGAGAAAATGCTTGGCCCTGTAATTACTTGTTTTGGTTTTACGACACTCAATTGAAAACCGCTCTAAGATAACCCGAATTTGCTCATAGAGCTTTTATTATTATTATTATTATTATTATTGAGGTGGTACAAGAAAGATGAAAACAGTTTTCCCGTCACCTACATTCTTCAACCTGTGACAACTTGGATACCAAATTGCTTTAATGCTCAAGACCTGTCATTGAGAGAAGAAGCACAGAATCAGTGGCAGAGTGAATATAACTCAATGAGAGAGTTTCTACAGCAAGCAGCAATGAAGGTCTTTAGTGAGCAGCCGGAAATATGGCACAAGTATGTTACATCAGGTAAACCACAGTAACGAAGGAACCCGTTACCTCGAACGCGCTTATCTCCAGCTCTTCCGCGGTAGTTAAGTCCCGCCTAAACGATCAAACATTTTCGTCCAACATCGTGTTTCGTCCAACATCATGTTGTCGGGACTTAAAGCTTTAAAACACACTCTTCTACTTTTCTTTTGTTATGTATCACAAGTAGAAATTTCTTTTGCTTGGGAATGTGATACAACTGCATACCGTTCTTCTTTTCTACAGTTTGTGAAGTAGAAATAGAACGTGGTCTCCTAAACGTGGAAAACCCTAAAAGGTCTTGTGTATGGTTCCACCGTGTTATCAGTGGTCTCGACTCGCCTGCAAATGCGGAACACCCAGACATTCTGAAGTATCTTGATCACAAACCTGTTGCGGCAGAGCACAGCGATGAGGCGCACCCACAAGTGCTTTTACACAACTTGAAAAACAAGAAAATGAAGGAAGCTTTGGATGCCGGAAACGTTTTTACCTATGATACCGAATGGACGCCGAAAGGTAGTTATTTATCGTGGTTTACATTCTATTGCTCCGAGTCCTGTGGGCCCGCGCGGATATGCTGGTCATGTGACTTGCAAGAAACAGGACTTGCGTAGTGGGGAGTGAACTCAGTCGCGTGCCATCAATTTGCATTGACCGGGGCGCTATTTCCAAACGTGAAGTCATGTTGGTTGACTTTGATGTCGTTTCTTGTCCACCGTCCGGGAGGCCTTCCTCAGGTTTTCCGCGCTCCGCAAAATCATTTTTATATCCAATTAGTATTTTCGCAAAGTACGATCTCAGAGATTCACTGTTTTTTAACTTACCTGTGTAGCTCGTTAGTTTAAACTTCCGACTAGTACAAGGAAGCTTCAAGCTCAGCCTCGAATTCCTTCGAAACCTAAAGAACGAGGGTGGAGCCCAGCGAGGAAAGCTTCGCGCTTTGCGGGCTAGCTTCTTGCTGTGTGTGTATTGCGTTCTTTTGGCAAGTGAGCAGATTGCCTGTTGCCTTATAACTTTACTGAACTCTTGAACCCACAAGATTTTTGAGACGGACATTTACCTTCATTGGTTGTCATCGGTTTATATTCATTTATTTTGTCTCTCTTTGAAGGTATTGATCCCTCTGTCGAAAGGCACAAGAAGTACATAGATCAATTTTGCGTAGATTTTGAAAACAAGGTGAAGGACATGATAACCGAGAGCATCGCAGAGCACAAAGGTGCTGAAACCGATAACTTCCTGTACGTGGAGGTGGTGCAACACACGCTGTTTTGTAAGAAGAGAGTCGACCTCGTTTATGGGAGGAAATCAACTCTAAAGGTGTGAAAACCTGCATTAAATGATCGTCATCAACTATTGAGAGCGGTTTTCAGTCGTGTCGAAATTAAGTAATTACGCGTTTGGTTTGCGGTTTTTGCCGCGTTACTACACTTCGTGATTAGCTGAAAAATTTCGCGCCACATCCTGAGCCAATCAGAGGCAATGTGACTCATAACTGCGAGGATCATAGCTGCACTTGCATTGTGACTCACTTTCACACGTTTTCCCGCGCTTAGCGCCGGCTAAGCGTTATGATTGGCTCATTTGATTGTCTGCGTCTGTCCTGCTTGGTTCCTGATTGGTCAAAGTATTGACGGCAAAGATCAAACACTCACTATCGTCTGAATTTTGATCAATTTTCTCGCCACCGTAAGAAACTCCAAAGTTCAACCTTGCCCCTCTCTCTTCCTGCTCCTCCTCCTCCTCCTCCTCCTCTCGCCGTTTGGGTTCAAACAGTTACCGTATGAGAGGCTGGTATCTCAGGGCTTAGCAGTAGTTTGCTGGCAATCGTATGCACACTGAAATGAGCAATTTATGGCAACAATATACACACAGTTAGTTTTGTTTTCCCGGGAGTCCTGATGTTTCCCGAGACGAAGTCGAGTCAAATGTATCCCGGTCGGGATACATTTGAATTTGATCAGCGGCCCGTGACTAAGAATCAGCCAATCACAGTGCTCGTTTTGTTGAGTGAAAGTCTAGTTATATAACAATATGAAATGAGCCACTCTGCTAGAAAACTTCGATATGAAGGCTGAAAATCATCATTTCGTAGCTCTTCATCTCGCGAATCACTTGCCAACGGTTCTTTCGAGAGTCGTCACATTTTTCCAGACTTGCCGCAGCAACGAGTTAATACTCGAGCCTCGGGTACCAATTTGTCAGGCATGCACTTTTAAAGTTACGTGTAACTGAACAAGGTTGTAATTTGTCGTTCAGGACATTGAGGACTATGTGAAGGGACCGAGTCAATACCCTCTGGTGATTCACGGCAAGTCCGGCTGTGGGAAAACAGCGGTTATGGCCATGGCTGCCAAGGCAATAAGCAAGCATATGGAGCAGAAAGGCTGCATTTGCCTCAGGTACGTGTGACTGTACGGGAAATATTTCTTTATGTATAATTCCGTCTGTTGCACAACTCTAGTTTTATATATGTACTTGTTCAATCTTGTCGTCGCCAAATTTCGTGTATTTCGGCTGCGATTAATCAACATGAAATACCGGCGCTGTTTACTGACTTCCCCAAACTTTTATTACGGGCCTACTAAAACACCACCTTTACAGTGCTTGTTTTTGAGGAGATGAAAGCCAAAAAGTCATCGTTTTTTATTATATGGCTACAATAGTACGCGCGCTCTGATTGGCTGCCGAGCGGGTAAGATTTTCTTGTAATGACGGGCATTATGAAAATTTTTAAATTTGCCCTAGATCTTGGTGTAATAAAGACAAAACTTGTCTCATTTTCAAAGAAACTTTTTCTTATGTCACTTCTGGTTTCGATCGCATGGCCAGGTTTGTTTCGGTTCAGTGAACATGACCTCGAATGACCTCTTGAGCGCGCAAAAGGATATTAAAAAACGCGTCCCGTTTTTCTTTTCCAGCGCTAAAAGGCCATATAATAAATATCTTATCAACCTCGCCCGTTCGGTCATTACAGGGAAATCTCAGACCTCGGCCTTAACGTATTGACCTTGCTATCGCTCGGTCAATACCTCAAGGCCTCGGTCCGAGATTTCCCTGTGATGACCTCACTCTCGGTTAATAAGTGCTATGTACTTTGCCTTATTTAATTCATTAATAATTCATAAAGAAAAAACAAAAAATGTTTTATTAATCATGGGTTGTATATCTGATACAAAATTTTCCTAATTTTCATAGACTCCTCGTTTGACTTTCTTCGTTAAAATTACTCGTACAACAGAAATAATGATCAACATCAGTACCAAATGCAGACGTTAAATAAGTAGTTTACAATTTTCGCGTCAGTGTTATATCACTCACTATTCACAAACTCTCGGCTTCGCCTCGAGTTTGTAAACAGTGGTACAACACTGCTGCTCATATTGTAAACATTACTTGAGAGTGAAAACAAAAGGCGCCCAAAACTGACCTCCAAATTGTTATCATTGTCAAATGAAACAGTAAATACCACAGAAAATCATTCACTAGGTATTCTTAAGAGTTCTAAAGTTCGGAAAAATGTCATAGAGTGTATTGTGACGCATAAGTTTCTTAAGGAATGCACCACAATAGTGAAATGTTGTATTGGTTTCGGATTTTCGCAGGTTTCTTGGGACCACGCCAAGAAGCTCGTCAATTCGTAGGGTGCTCAAAACCATTATGTGGCAGATTAAACATGTGTACAAGTTGAGTGCTAAAATTCCACGCGTAAGTATATGAGCCATGTTTTTACTTTCTGCGAAGCAATTTTCTTTAGCCTCCGAACCGAGACAACTCCCGTCGCATTGCTAAACGCATTATTCGCTTGATGGGGTATGCGTCAAGATTAAGTAGGAAACAAGCACCGGTGTACAATTGTACTATCTTAATCGCCAGCGCTTCTTTTGTCCGTTGGTTTCGTATGTGAGGTGTTTTTTTGTTTTTCTTTTTGGCTTTGCGCGAAAGCGAGATTTGCGGCGATTTAGAATCTGCGCGCACACAAATGCGTCATAATAAGTGCGTTTTCACTTTTCAAAAGCACTTGGTATGTTGTTGACCAGAGTAAAGCACTGGGAAACTTGTTGATTTGTTTTTCACGTGGTATTTCTTTTCAGTCAACTAAGGGCGTGTTTGATCAACTCCCAAGCTTTCTATCAAGCGCCACGAAGGAGCAGCCGTTAGTGATCATTCTCGACGCCTTGGATCAACTCTCACCCCTGCACGGTGCACGCAGGTTAACTTGGTTTCCAAGGCAACTGCCACCTCATGTCAAGTTCATTGTGTCCACTCTTCCTGATCAAGAATACAAGTGTTTTCCAACGCTCAAGGTATTTTTGTTTGCTGTACACTAGCGATATACCGGGTCAGTAAGGGAATAGTAGAGGTGTAGTGATTTGGGGTATCATTGGACAAGAAACTGTGATGGTCTCTGTCTCACCCCAGCCAGGTGTGTAACTGGAAGGCGACAACGCGATAAATACCATACCATAACATATCGTAGCGTTCCGTACCACCCACTGACCCACATGGGAGGGGAGAGTGGGTATTTGCTTGGTTAAAAGCTACGGCCATGCGGGCGTTTCGGCTTTTGTGCGTCGTTTGTCTATTTTCAAAAACGTGAGGATAATCGTGGGGGTGAATGTCATAGGCAGTCAGTATTTTTTTTACGTCTGGTTGGTTTTAATGTAAATGTAAGCTTTTGTAATGGAGTAATACCATTAATAATATCTATATTCAAGGAGGGAAGCGTGATAACCTGTGACAGTTTTCTAACATACGACCCTGAAATGAAATCAAATCAAAGCAAATCGAATGTTGGTGTTTTGAAGAGAAACAAACTCAACCCGTCGAAATCCTGGCGTCACCCAGGATTTGAATCTGGGCCGCGATGATGGAAGGCAAATGCTGTCACCACAGCGCCATGTCTCCTTCAGGTTTGATTGTGTCGTTTATTGATTTTTTTTTTCCCAGGCCATTTTCAAGAGTCCCAAGTGTTTTATATCCATTCCCGATCTCCCATCGGAAGACGTGACCATCATATTGACGAACTGGCTTAGCGCCGACAAAAGGGCCCTCCAGGGGCATCAGTTACAGGTCCTCAAAGATGCATTCAAACAATGCCCCCTCCCTTTGTTCCTGAAGATCTCGTATGATGAAACGCGTTTGTGGAGGTCATACAGCTCGCCTAGTGACACGTGTTTGGAGACCACCATACGCAAGGCTATTGACAAATTGTTTGAGAGGGTTGAAGTTCAACATGGTGAAGTTCTTGTACGGCACGCACTTGGCTACTTAACGGCAGGTAATCGTCGGGAGAAAGCTACAGTTATTACTCTTATACTACAGTACTGCCTGAGCAATTTCTGCTGCATGTGAAAATTACAAGTGAACAGATGGCCTTACGTAATCGCCTTACGCGATTTTAGTGCAATTTGTCGCCGCGATATCGCAGGGATTTGGGACTTGATCCAAATTTGATGCAATTTTGCTCTGATTTTTTAAAATTAAACTGCGACAGTGCATCTCAGATCGTGGTGTATCGCGGCGACAAATTGCACTAAAATCGCCACAAATATTGCATCGAGTGGCGCGACAAAAATCGCCTGTGTAAACCGGCCTTTAAAGAAGCAACAGGAACAATCCATCTGTCGCTAAAAAAAATGGCAGCTGCTATTACTACTGCAGCTGCTAGGTCCGGTCAGCCTCTAATAGAATTTGCTTTTTCAGTCATAACAGTTTTTTTTTTCTGGCCTTATCCAGTAAACCTCTAGCTTTGCTTTGTCTTACAATTCTGCATTTATCCCTGTCGTAGCTTCCCAGGGCTTAACCATAAACGAACTCGAGGACATCTTATCCTGCGACGAAGCAGTTCTCCATGACGTGTTTCAGTATTGGACCCCGCCCGTTCGACGCCTTCCCCCTCTTCTTTGGGTCAGGATAAGAGCCGGCCTTGCCTCGTACTTAGTGGACCGAGGTGCGGATGGCACCCAGATTATTTGCTGGTATCACAGGCAATTTTTTCAGGCGGCAGTGGATAGGTACCTGTCTGATCCTTCTGAGAAGAAAGGTTTCCACAGCGCCATTGCTGACTACTTCTTGGGAAGAAACTTTGTCGGTAATCAAGCCTTTATAGATACTATTTCCGATGTTCTCCTTTCTCTAATGAACACAAAATTTAAAATTAGTTTGTAAAGACCCGCGTAAACGTTCGCAAAACCATCCAACCGACATTGTTGGAAACTGGCGGGGACTGTGTGCAGGTCGCAACAAGCTTCGTTCTCGAATGGGAAGCTTTCGTTCTTTAAACGTACTTAACAGAAGCAAAGACATTTAAAAACAATGTTCTCTAGTATCACAAGAAGGTGCGGCTACGAAGTACAAACCGGGCTTGCAAGTGATGAATTTGTCAAGAGCTCAACAGAAAGAAGACGAAAAATCTGTGGTACCGCAATGTTCTGGCTCCCTCCGCACTGAGAGAACCTCCGATGAAAAGTTGTATTCTTATTTTTCTCCACAGAGGAGGACACAAAGGAAAGTACAGTTATTCATGGCAAGCAAGTTCGCCTAGCGAGTATTTGTGGGCAGCCTCTGTTGCTGTCGAAAGGCAGATATAATTTACGGAAACTGCACGAGCTTCCTGTTCAGTTGATTCGAAGTGAAAGATGGGACGAGTTGAAAAGCGAAGTGCTTTGCAACTTTCACTGGCTCAGCATCAAAATAGAAGTGCGTTCTCTAAGGTGAGCCTTTGCGCATGCAGTCTGTCCCGGTTGTCCTGCGCGGGAAGGGTGGCCGCCCGTTGAGATAATTTTGCTCGCTTTGCTTTCCAATTCAACCACTCTTCAAGGTCACTCGTTAAACAACATTACAGGAAAGAACGGCTCAATAGCTTTCATTGGAATGGTCACACGTTATAACGCCTGGTTAGCACAATGGGATAAAGCGCCAGTCTGCTGAACGCAAGGTCGTGGGTTCAGATCCCGGCCGGACCAACACTTAGGGTCTTAAAATAACTGAGGAGAAGGTGCTGCCTTTGTAATGACATCTGCAAATGGTTAGACTTTCTAGTCTTCTCGGATAAGGACGATAAACCGCAAGTCCCGTCTCACAACACTTGTGTGGGACGTTAAAGAACCCATACCGCACTGTTCGAGAAGAGTAGACGCAGTCCCCGGTTTGATGGTCTATCACTCATTCTGTTCTGGGGGCACCCGTGAATTCTACTGGTTGCTTAGATTTACGATTGTGAACTGCGCCATAAAGCAGTCTGACAAAGTCCCCCACGAAGTGTTGTAAAGCGCATTTGAATATATACCCCATAGAAAATGCGCAATATAAATGCTATATCATTTCATTTCGTTTCAGCCATGGTTTCAGAAACGCGGCATAGCATATGAAACAGCGCCACGAAAAGGCGGGGGAAAAAGGCAGGGCTTAGTGGCATCCGCAGTGACAGACTTGGGACCACCCTGAGTGTGCATCCTGATTTAAAAAAACACACACACCCCTATAAGTGTGTCGTGTCTCTAATTTACGATTCGGAACTTTAAAAGTTTTTACTATTGACTGTTTTGACAGGTCCGTGTTGGATAATTTCCATTCTGCGATGAATGCTGTAAGCGATCCTGACATTTGCGCAGTAGCAGAAACTCTTCAACTCGCTCAGGACGCCATCTTAAGCGACTCAAAGCAACTTGCTGCACAATTTGTAGCCAGGCTTTACGAGGTTTGGAGCACACTTTTTTCCCGTTTTGATATTGGCATTTGTGTTTAAATCTACCATACAGATTAATCTCAGACCTGATTGTGTCCCACTCGTTGGCCAAACTATTATCAAATTGACTTTTCATTTCAAACTACGAAGACAAGTGGTTTTTTTTTTAATTCCGATAGTAATGTTATTGTTCAATATATTTTGCTGCAGTGCAAGGTTCAGAATGCCTTTGAGCTAATTCCGACCAAGCTGTCACCAGTAAGTACAAAGTTTCAGTTCAAAGGAAGAGGATACCATGTTACAGTTTATACTTTAATACAGTTAAGGTCATCAAGCTTAAATGTACCCCATATATTGTGACCACTGCGACATTCTCAAAGGCGCGTGGAGATGGAGTTGTAGTTCGGTTCTAGATCACCTTTTCGATTGAATGAGAGAGGGATCGTACCCTGTGAGCAGTGGATTCTCTTCTGTTATCCGCTTTAGTAACGAAACGAGAGAGAAACCACTGCGAGCAAGCGATCCGTTCCGTCCTGATTCAGTGACGAATAAATTAAAATAAAACTGGAAAAGCTGGTTTGCAAACCAGTTTTTTTTCTTCGCAAGGGGGCATGTGATCATAACGTGTGCGATAATGTGACGTGATTTAATGGCTTGATGGGTGTCGTCAGCCGCGCATGCTCGACAGAGAACGGGTCGCTTGCTCGCAACAGTTTCTCTCTCGTTCCGGTAGCAAAGTGGATAAGAGAAGAGAATCCACTGCTTGCAGGGTACATGGATCGTTGCGGTTGCAGCAATGTCTCCGTGATACACCTTTGGCCAACTGGGAACTAGTCGCATTGTGGGTTTGACAGGAGGATCAGAACCTCCCACTTCCCGTACCTTGTTTTCCGGCTTCCCGTACATTTAGACAGAAAGATTTTATTACAAAACATAATGTTAAAAACGAAAGTTATTTTACCTTGGGTACAAAATGCAATTTGTCATTCTGTAAGTCAGCTACTGTTACGATAACTGCAGGTACTTTCCAAGCTTGTGCAAGATTCCCGTAGCCCGTCTGAGCCCACACTTATCCCGTCTAGAGGTTTTCTGACGCCCCCAGGCGGTCAGTTGGTGCAGACGCTCGTGGATCACTCGACCAGTGCAGTGTATGGTTTGGCAGCTACAAGCGATGGAAGATACGCTGTTACAGGTATTTGAAATCGTTAAGCAGACCGGTTAGCAGACCTCTCTCTTATTCTTAAATTGTAGGACTCGGGTTGTCTTCAGATTAGAGACAAGAATTGTTCGACTAAGGGGCAGCGTAATTAAAAATGGGGGACGTTTCGAGAGCTTTTCCTACACTATGAGCATAATTAAATACTGCATGAGAATATGTGAAATTTCATATATTTGAACTGCGGAGATGTTATGATTTGAAGTTAGAGTGATGATCGCAGTCAATGAAACTACGTATGCAGATGCAGGGAAGCCTGACAAAAAATCCAGACTTCAACGGGACTCGACCCCGTGACCGTTCGATTGCGCGTCACACAACCTCGTTCACAGGGCTTTTCTCCCTGGGAACGAGGTTGCGCGGCACAGTGCTCTACCGGCAACTGAGGTACGAGTTGTTGCTATATCCCGTAATAGGTGAATGTATGAATGAGAATATACTGATGACATTTCATATGTTTGAACTGCGGATATGTAATGATTTCAAGTTGCAGTGATCATCCCATTTGCTTCCTATGTAACAAAGCGAGTGACACGCAAAAACTGCCTCCCTTCGACGCACCCATTCTTTCGGAAAGCAGCTTCCGTGGGCCTTCGCCTGTTTCATCCCAACAAGGACAAGGGATGATTCATAGTCTGTCGCATTAACGGGCACAAAACCAAAGGATAAAACGCCAAGCGTAGGAGTTTGGGACGCGTTAGATTTTGATTTTGATTTTGTTTTTATTGTTTTTTGTTTTTGTTTTTTTAATACCATGCAACCTGGAAATTCGTCTCATATAGAGTTTTTTTTTTGCCAGCTTATTCACGGCTTCTGTGCAGTGGTATCGACACAACTGCGCTGTTTCATTTCTGTAGGTTCGCAAGACGGTCAGGTCAAAGTTTGGGACATCATTGATGGAACATTATTGCTGACTGTTCCGGATGCCGGCAAAGAGATTGGTGTGGTCAAATGTTGCTGCGATGATCAAATTATTGTGGTGTCGTCTAAGAGCGCTGTCAGTGTTATATCATTCGAAACTGGTGAAATATTACACAGGTGAATGGTTCAAGTTACACAGTTTTCATAACATTCTGCAGGTTCGACTGTACTTCAAAAACCCTAGGTCTATCGTAACGTAGACTTGTTGCGCGCACGGACTTTTTGTCTTTTTTGTTTGTTTTGTTTTGGTTTTTTTTTGTTGCCCGACACGGTCCAATTACGATAAAGAACATAACAAAACCAGCCAATCAAAACCCGGAACAAAAACGAGTTACTATGTCCCAAAGGCGGGAAAACACAATCGCAAACCAAGCTCAGGTAGACGTGCAATCATGGTAACCGCCGAAGCACGCATGCGTGTCACGACACGACATGCAACCGACGCCGAGTCACCCACGTAACCATTCGTGGTATGCACCGGTCTCCACAAAGGCGACAAGCATTCGAATTAAGCAATGAATTAGTACGCGCTCTTTGTCGACTGTAGCATTCACTCAGTAGTGATACATTTATGTGCAAACTTTCCGAAGCAGACTCCTCGTTAAACTTGGTCTATAGTTTTGAGGAAGGTTTCGTAATACAGTGTTGTGTTGTTGTAAATTTTGCAGGGTAGAGGCGAAGTTCTTTGATACTTGTACGCCGTTCAGGTTAGCCGGAGAAAACGGTTCGAAAATGGTATTCTTCAAAGAGAAAAGTTTGAATGTGATCTTAACCTCTACGGGGAAAGTGCTACACCAGTTTACAAGCATCAAACCCGTTGGAAAAGCAGGGCAGAATACTTTGATATCTGCTTGGAACGACATTGTACTGTGCAATTCCAGAGAAGATGAGGATTGTCTGAAAGTCGTCGACATCAAAGACTTCAAAATTCTGCGTTCAATCAGAGTGTTCGAAGAAAGTGATGACGAAGAATTCCTTCATCTCACGCAGATATTGATGACGTCTGAAAACGAGGTTCTTGTGGCCAAGAAAATGAAAATTGACTTGTATGCGGTTGATGATGGTCGACTGTTACGAACATACAAGTGTAAAATTGATGATTGGGTTCAAAATGCTTCAGTCGACTTGGCACGAAGCATGCTGGTGTTTCCTAAGCGGGACAAAGTCGCGCTCGTTGACCTTGAAAGCGGCGAAAGAAAAGATGTGCTTCCGCATCCCAATTACGTCTCCAGGGCTTGCGCGGTCAATTGCAACGTGATTCTCACTTCCGCCGGTGACAATGTTGTAAGAGTATGCGATCTAACGAGGGAGGATATTCACCGTGGTGTCGGAAAAGCCGAGGTCGTGACGAACATTTACTCGATTCCCGGAAACTCCCGACACTTGCTGACCGTGGGCCGACTGGGTATCGACAACTTCTGTGTAACGATTTGGGACTTGCACACGATGCTGCCAGTGCGGAAAGTTACTGGTATATCTACGAGCTACTTACAGGTCATCAATGACAGAAGAGTTGCTCTTCGTGTCAATAATCGCGTGGCAATAGTGGACTTAGGGACGTGGAAAGTTTTAACGGTCCTCAAGGGAAAAATCCCAGACTACGATTTGTTAGGCGTCGATGACATTTGCGTCGTGAACGGCAGGAAGGAAATTCTCACCTTCTCGGAAGATCGCAAGAATTTGACGTTGTACGACATCGAAACGGGAGATCAAGTGGCCGTGTTAAAGTCAAGTACACCAGAACTTGAAATCCAAAACTTTCTCGTTAACGCCGAAGGGACCCGCGCCCTGTGGAATGCGGATAAAGTTTGCGACAAGATGTATGTGTGGGACCTGGAAAAGAGAGAGGAAATGTTTGTTATCGAGAGGGAGGGGTATGAAAAGCTGACATTGTCGCATGCGGAGCTTACCCCAGATGGTCGGTTGTTTGTGTGCAGTGCTCGCAATAAATCGAAAAGTGATTGCATCCGGCACACAGCTGTCTGGAATACACAGAAAAGTTAGTGCTTTTAAATTTATATCAACGTTAACCATTCTTTCCACTAGTTTGTATAATTTCTTGTGGAGGTAGTTTGAGGAGAATTACTGAATTGTTTTTGAACCAGTTGAACTGGACATTGTAAGTCGTACTAGCCCGCTTCGAACTGGCTTTTGTCATATGCCTTTCATCCAAGAGATGCGCGAAAAACATGGCAAAGTATTGCTTGTGGCTACACCAAATCAAAATCAGTCTTAACCGTTCAGACTGGCATTATTATTGATCCGTCAGAACTCGCGGGAAATGTAAGTAACAAACGCTAAGCTTGAGACCCCCCACCCCCCCCCAAGTTTTACTGAGTTCGATTGTTTTAGAGTTTAGGCCTGCGTTAGCCGGAGGGGACTGAACCAGGAAGCATACAGGGTGGTGTGAAGGAAAGTGCGGACTTTCTTAGGGGATATGAAGAGAGACAAGATAGGAAGTTCTAGCACCAATATCCTCTTTCCCTCTTTAAACCTCGGCCTCCGCTTGACTTAAATGAGCTGTGCGTTGGCAGCGGGTGCGTGTAGGGAATTTATCTGTTGACAACAGAATCGCTTCTCGAATTTCAGAGAAGCTTGCTCATGATCTGCGTTATAAGGATGATACGGACACAATTTCTCTAACGGTAATGGACAACAGTCGAGCAGTGACTGCACACAAAGACTTGAACATTGTCTGCTGGAACATTGAGCAAGGTATGTGATCAATTCATGAGAAGAGATTGCAAAAGTTCTGTCAAATAATAGCGGCTCAAAAATTCCATTCACCTTTGGACCAGATTGCCGGGCTAAATAAATGTTCTTTCTTTTTCTTTTTCTTTTTCTTTTTTTTTTTCTCGCCGGCTCTCTTGGGTATCAGTACGAGTGCGAGGAAGCACAAAACGGCATGGACATTTCAGAAGAAGCAATGTTTTATTGCGATTTTGCTAGCAACTGTTTACAAGAGAAATTTGTAGCCCGTTTGGCAGGTGTTGGGATTTTAAATGGGCCTCCTCCTCTTCTTCGCATGCGCTTTAAATCGTGCCGCAGACATACCGTGGTCTCCAACGCATGCATTGCTCGTGATTTGGGGCCAACCAGAACCCAGGAGCAGGTTTCTCGGAAGCCCCTAAAAGTTGACGGGCCCGAAAAGCAATTTGTAAAACTGCGATCCGTTTATTCTGAAAATATTCTGAAAATCTGGTCTCTTAACATGCCTTGAAGATCGGAAAGAGCAAACTCATTGCAAAATTTTATGGCTTAACACGCCTTCCGTTTCGAGATACGGAGGAACTTATGTCCCCGGAAATACGCCCAAAAACTTTCGGGGCTTTCGAGAAACGGGCCCCTGAACTTCGCATTTGCTATGCTCCACCCGCCGACTGGTCAGCTATAGTTCACTTGGATGAATACCAGACTTCGGATTGCAAGGCTTGAGCCTCGATTCGTTGCCTTACCGTTTCTTAGGATCGTGAACAATTAAAGGCTGGTTTTCACTAGCGCATAATCACAACCATAAGCAGAAGCATATCTGTACGACGTTCCCATACGTGAAACAAGGACAAGAAAATGAGGCATAAGAAGTACGAACTGTGCCCGTTCTTTTAGTGCTTATGCTCATGTCGTACGTGGGTGTTGTCACTTTCTCATGCGAGTGTTTATGCTTATGTTTATCCTTGTACTTATTCGCTACTGATAACCAGCCTTGAGGAAAAAGTGCTGCTCAGTTTTGCTCTTTATATAGAAGGAAACCCGTATGTCCCATCTCACAAGACTCGACACTTATCTTGATTGGCCGTAATGATCACCTCATTGTTGTATGTGATCTGTCGAGGAAACGGGGCATCTGCAATTTCTCGTTTAACATAATTGTAAACTACGTGACTGCAGTTAGCGCCACAAACAGTCTTGTAAAGTCTCCCGCTCAAGGCTGGTTCCCACTCTTGCGACAAACACAAGTTGCGTTTCTTGTGCTTGTGGCTATTTCACGCACTCTCTAACACGATTTTTCTCTTGGATTTGCTCGCGCCTATTCTTATCCTTATCGCACAATTGGGAAATAGGCTTCAGTGTTTTTACTCTGTCCTCGAAAAGCCCGTCAAGGGCCATCGCTAGTGAACTGAGGATGTCTATGCGGCGTAGCTGATCGTAACAGCAATTGTCATTGCCCTTCTAAAATCACCCGTGTCAAGGCTCGCTCATGCAGTACAGTTCCTAGATAAATTCCAAGTTCAAAACTCAGTTGTTTGGCCCCTCTAGGGACTTCCCTCCACGTCCTAGCTAGCAGCCATTTCAGCAATCTGCGAATCGATGTGGTTGCTTCCAAGGGAGACTTGGTCGTATCGTATGAAGACAAAACGCTGATCGTATGGGATATGAAGGCGGGCGTGCAGAGGGCTACATTTACCGCAGATAAGGTGAGCATGTCAGACACCATTCACTGGCGATTAGCATCGTCACACACGAATTCCCTTGGCTTTCCCAGAGGAACATAGGGAGCTTAAACACAGGCGTTTTTGAACAACGGACTCCAACGGAAGTGAAGCGTTTTCTCTTTTAACCTGCGTCGACGCCACCACACTTATACTTCTCAGCGTCTTTACCGCTATAGAGACGATTTGCACGGAACTTTGGGCGAAACCACTGCCTATACTAAGACTACGAAAAGAGAAATTCGGTGTTGACGTCCGTCTTTCAAGAACACGTTTGCCTATGCTCCCCCATATCGCACTTACTGCTTAACTTTGATCACAACAAAATTGCAGTCAAATCACTTCGAAATCTCAGCCCCCAAGTTACGTTGTTTCGAGGGGCGATTTTAAGCCTCATTAGAAGAAGCGATCGCGGCACAGGCCTTGAATTTGACTGCAGGTACAAACTGGTGGCAGACTGTTTATCTCTTGGGATTAGCGTTTAAAAAAATTACCTAACGTTCCATGTGTTTTTTTCTTGTCGCGCTTTTATGCACCAGACTGAGTTTTACAAATTAAATTTAGCGGAAAAAAAAAAAGACAGGTGTACATTTTGCGGCCGTTTTACATATTCCGAACACGTTTTTGACTTGAAATGCTTCACTGATTTGGACGACCTTTCAGTAGTATTACAGCATATATTATGCTAATTCATGATAGTAGATTTATTTTCCGGAGTTGTAACTTTGAGTAATTTCAAAAGAGCAGTGCCAAGGCTTAAAACGAAAAGCTGCAACTTGATTCATTCGTTTTAACTCTTAACGTTTTTAGCGCTTAACGTTATTGAAAAATAATTCCGCACGGCTGAAATGGCAGGCTTGAATTGTGAACAATATTGCAGGTTACGGATCGTTCAGTAAATATTTTCTTTTTAACTGTAAATAATGCTCGAAGTCTTACCGACTATTTTATTTGGCCAAGACAGTTACAGATCAAAGCACATTGTCTGTTCAAAGAAAACGGATACATGAAGCACATCTCAAAACCTGGTATTTAAAACGCATTTGAATTTGGACCTTTCAGAAACGGCAATAATAACTTCTCGTCTTTTGTGCTACGTGTAGCTGTCGAGTGTAGGATGTGTGTCACTACGAAGCTTCCTTTTATTGGTTCGCATTCAACGAAAAAAGTCAAAAGGATGGCATACTGCCTCTCGCAGTGCCGTTGGAAGCGAGTCACTGACAAAGTCAGTATCCTACGGACTAGATGAGTGAAACGAGGATACGTTTAAACCGAAACACTCCAGTGGAGGTTATTTCAGCGTCACTCAACCGTGCGCGAAGCATCGGGAGTGACTTGATATGGAAACTTTGGGTGAAATTGGTGTTGGTGTCCTAGAAGGGTACCTAACCAAAGCTGTTACGAATATCTCCAGATCAGCCTCGAGGGCGATGCGATGGAGGTACTCGTAATAGCACCCTACGCTTCCAGCATGAAGGTAGTAAACGTTGCCTATATATTAATCTTTGCCTCTCGTTTCTTACGATTGTGGGAGCGTGAATTTTTGTTTTTCGTTGAAATGAGCTATTTTTGTCCTTTTACACGCGACTATTTATTCCAAGCAACTGGTTTTGACATAATCGAATTTTTAGACGACGCTTAGTTCCTTTTAAAATCGATTTAAAATAAAAATAAGCGCGCATGCGCGTTAAAGAATTTAGAGTTGTCGTGTCCTCGGTCGCTGTGTGTTTATTTTACGTTTAAATTATCATCGTGTAACTGTCTGTGTTTTCGTAACCTTTATAAATAGTGCTCTTTTTGAGCAAAACAAAATCTGAAAACTCTCATTTTGAACTGCCCAGGATAGACGACTTTCTCTTCCTCAAAATAGGGTTTTAGGGAAACGGCTTTGAATGCTATTCGCGTTTTCCAAGCTTTTCTCTTCTTATCTGTTTTCCTGAAATGGATAATTTTTTGTTTGTTGCTGTACGTTGTTTATAGGTCACTGCTGTGCATCCCGTAGGGGAGGGTCATTGCATTGCTCTGGGCTATGAAAGTGTCTTTCCTTTGGTACTTCTCCGTCTCCAGGGAGGAGACATCAAACCGCAGGAATTCCCCAAAGAGGGTACTAAAGCTATTGCTGGGTCAGGTAAGATAAAACGTCCTCAGTGGGGGCATGAGGCTGTGGCGTAAACGCTAACACAACTCCCTCCCCCACTCCCTGCTTTAACGTTTGAGTGATGAGGTTGAAGTGTGTAACTAAGTTGCAGAAAACAGCATTTCCAGAAGTGAAATGACCCGAGGTGACGTCACCGTCTGACAGCCTCTTTATGTGCGACTTGTTAACCGGATTGGCCCTGTTAGCTGGACGAATTTCGTCTTCTCTTCATATGGGATATTTCAACTCGGTTAGCGAGACGAGAAGGCCGCGAAAGGTGGATCTAGTCGATCTAGGCCTCAGAGGCCGCAGTCGAAAAGGGTTCAGTCTGGTAACCGTTCTCTGTGTAAACCGGGCCAACCAAGCTAGTCAACTGTGTGAGCACGGATATTTTGTATGGAACATTTAGTGGCAAAGTAAAAAAATAAGTGAAACTGAGCATTTTGTGTGCATGAATTGACGACAGCACATTGATTTAAGCTTCCCTTCTCCTGATTTTTGCAGACGTGCAAATTGTATTCGAGAGCATTCAAGGGAAATTTGCGGATGAAGAGAACAACAAAAGTCACTGACAGCACAGGACAAACGCAGTGATCCAGAACCGACTTGTCACGCAAGCTATATACCGTGACCACTAGTTAAAATATCTTTTTGTGTTGGTTGGGGTGCAGAGTGCTTTTGTGACAACCTAAATGTCACTCCGGCAAGTTTGTCACGCGTAAGACTTCATCGACATTTTCTCCATATTGGTGGCGACCATTGTTAAAACAAGGTTCTCCTGTTTTTACCCGTGTGCTCTAACGAAAAATATTTATTAATCTTGTCGGGTTTTTTACCTTCCTTTTTTTAATTTAAATAGCTGTGGTAAAATTTGTATGATGTGAAACTTGTGATGGACTCGGCTGTGGCCGTTACTAAATGTTCGACACCTCTGCTATTAATATTGCACCGGTATTTTATTAGCGGTGATAGAGTAAGGACCGCATTTCATGCAAAACGGCAAAATTAAGTCAGATAACGGAATATTTATATAGAATGTAAATAAAAACGGGAAATTCAGGAAATTGTTCTTCGTATTGTGTGTCAAGAAATGCCACAAGAGTTCTCAACCTCGTTCCCAGGTTAAAGAGTTCTAATAATTAATTTTACAGAGGTTTTTAACCTCTCATAGTAAGTATTCGTTTTTTCCCTTTTCATGGAGTTTGTCTGTTGACGGACCCAAACGACACGTAATATTCGAAGCCAGTTTATTTAGGGGTTGGTTCCAATAATTCTCCCAGCGTAGAGACCCGCTGGAGTCAAATCACTTAATTCTTTGATAGGGGAAAATAGAAAGATTGCCGGCATGGCGCCGAATAATGATTTTTGAGTGGAAGTAATTTTAACTCATCTGATTTTATTTTAGAAAAACAAAATTGCACCCTTCAAAGGCAGCCAAGTTTAGACGCTAATGAATTTTGGTCGTTTGTTGTAAACTACGTTTGTAATAACTGAAGTCCCCATGTATTTATCGGATTTGTCAGTTCAGTTGTTGTAGATCACAAAACATAAAATGTATTTGGTTTTTTTTAATTTTTGTTATTTTTTTTTCTGCTAGTTTTTCTCTGTTAACCTAAGGATTAAAAATTATACATCTCAAAAGCCCTTTATCGGGTTTTCTTTCCTTTTTTTTTTTTAAGTTTCCTGCTGATTTATTCAGTCGGTACTCGGATATTCCGGCATGAAAACACCTTAAATCTTTCACCACCCGCGAAACTCGATTTACGTCACGGCTTCCACGTTTGTGGAGTTTCCAAAGAAAAACATGACATAACCACTCGTTCGTGTTTCCGTTATTATCCATACTGAAAGGCTTAAAGGATTAGTTTATCATTTTACAGCTTGGTCATTGAAGATGAAAGGCTGTTGTTTTTTTCTGTTCTATTTTAGTTTCTGTCTTCGTCGTTCTTGCCAAGAGATCAAAGCAAACTTCCAAGTGATCGATTTTTAAGTGGACAAGGAAGGGAACATATATGTCATAAATAAAAGGAGTCAAGAAGGACTTTGCCCTCTATGAACGACGCCAGATCAAAGATTGAGATAGTTTAAAGCCGGCTCGGTCAATCGTTTCCCTTCGTCCTATAAATCTGTGACCTGTGGCTCGTTAGCGGTTGCATGTCCTCATCAGAGACCGTTCACCAAATATGTCAAATATGCTGCTAATAGCTTGTTATATGCTTGGAACGTGACCCGTTTCCTTTCTGTAATCATTTGATCTGATAACGAGCAAGCAACGATTGTGCGGAAGAGTTATTTAAGCAGCCACTGATTTGCTATATTTCTGCTACGAACTACTGTAATTGTAACACGCATAACACTACACGGTACACGCCAATATTATATTAATATATTGCAGAGGAAACTGCAAAGTTGTTATGTGGTGCGAAGGCTTGTTTATGGAAAATAATTAACGGCCGGGGCAATTGCGTTTCAAAATCATTGGGATGGAATTGCCAATACAATACAGTACAAGCTTGGAACACGGATCGACTTTAAATTACTCATTCTTAAGGTTTTAAGTAGTTAAAGTCCCTTATATTTGGCAGGACTGGGTATCAGAAGAATGTTTACGTCTACAAGGGGCCTTATTTTCAAAAGGGCTTTAAGAGGTACTTTCATGGAGATTTAGCTTAGTTTTGGCGTTACATGAGTAGATTATCAGCCTATTGTTCAAGAACAAACTGTTTTTCATATAGAGCTTCACGAAAAGCGATAACAGCTCATTATCACACTTCATCCATTTTTCCAGAGCAGATAGGAATGACCTGAAATATGGGCCAGTACTTTAAAAAGAAAAATCTACACATTTACCTTTATTTTGTCATGTAATCTCTGCTGCTCAAGCCCTCCAAGTTTCATTTAATGTTCAAGCTTCGAACACTCTTCTCGTAGGATTACTGAAGCGTCAAGAAATATGCTACAAATTCGAAACGCGGAATCGAATTTATCGTTTCTATTGTGTCAAATGAAATCACGACAATTAAATCCCTAGAACCATAGGAAGCGCGATGCATACGCAGAAGATCTTTATGTCTTCGTTCCCGGACAGAAAGGTTTTTGCTGATTATCTTAGATCAATGCAAAGCGTTTGCTGATTAGATTCCTTTCAACTTTTAACACTAAAATAAATTGAAACCGTTGCATTTGATCCGGATTATGTTGGCAAAATCCATATATTTTGGGGTTGAAATATTTTCACGTGTACAGTTTCAGATATTTACGAAAGTCAATGGTTACTCCTATGATAGACTCTTCTGTTTCAAGGGATCCGATCGCATCGCTGATATGAAAAAAAAAATGGAATTTTCCACACCTCTTTGCCTTAATTTTCATCTTATCCTTTTCAGTATTTCAACGCCCAAATTATTAGTGTTTTTAAAAACGTCTGGCCAAAACTAGAGGCAATCGGCTACAAAGTAGGACACCTTGCTTCAGCCACTCCTCTCCTCATGTCGCAAGTCTATAATAGTGAACGGGCTTTACGTTGCACTGTTTAAGTGCTAAACATTTCGATTGCAGTTTATAGGACTTGCATGCAGCTTGAAATTTAAGAACTTAAAGAATTCAAGCACAATGACTACCCCCCCACCCCCCGTTTGACATGCACCAAAAATCATAAATGCTTGAAGAAGTTATAAATATAATTGTGTTAGTGTTATAATAATTAATAGTGGGCGATACGAATCGAAGCAGACAGGCGCCAAAATAAAATCTGTTCGTGATAGCGTGTAATGGATTTTCTTTAAAATCGTTCGAACCGGTTCTGCTTGCCAAGGAACGATTGTACCGTGGAACGCACTAAAACTTGGCGTGATTTAACATTTTTTAGTTTCAAGACTTGAAACCAGATTTGTCGCATTTACTTTATTCAGATTTGCAGTGGGTGTGATCTGGTTACGAAAAGCGTTTTGGGGTGAATTAATAGTCAAGACGCCCACATACTTCAACGGCTTGCTAATTATGCCGGAAAATCGAAGGATCGGGAGATCTTGTACTCTTGCCCACTATAAATATTCAAATCTTCGGAGTTTTTATGATATCAGTTTACAGTAAGTAATTCCAGTCCGAGACAAATAAGATTTGAGACAGCTGTTCTCTCTAGCAACATGCATCCGAGTGATGTAACACCACTGATGCATCCGCAAACCTGGGCAAAAAGCAATTGTATCTGTTTTAAACTACAAGCCAGTTTAGCATATAGACTGGAGGAAAAAAATCTAAAGAACTAAGTGATTGGCTGTTTTTTCGCCAATGATTAACAGTTTGATTGAGTCATTTTCTTACTATAAACGAGATCATTAGTGTTTTAAGCCACGGGGTATCTCGAGTCGAGAAACAGATTTTAGTTGAACTGTAACTTTACAGTACTCTTTGTACTCTGCCTATTAATGTAAAATCCGAGCGGTACCTTTATTCTGGTTCAGTTGCTAAAATAGGCGATTAATCCTAGAAGCTATTTTGCAATTTGTGTAGTTGGAGGTTTTCCTATTTTCACCTCTAAAAATCGCAATTAACTCGAAGAAAATGGTATATTTTCTTTGTTATTTTCGTCCCTTAGCGGTAATTGAATCAATCACTTCTTAGACTAAATCAGCGTCCTTCTAGCAACCAAACAATCAGAAATTTGGTGACAAATTTCCCAACGAAATGAAATCCTCTTAAGCATGATAGTAATTTCGGAATCAGATTCTCTAGCATAAAACAATAACTGAAAAAGAAAAAAAAATGAAATGCAGACTTCAGCTGGATCATGTGTTTTTCGTGCTGAAAGAGTTTCTTTCAGTTGCCAATAATAATTTCAAATGTTATTGTTACGTTCTAAAAACTGCCATTCCGCGTGACCTTAGCCTTCGCGATAATTTGTTAGATGTAGGTTAAAATGAACAACTTGGTGGTTATGAATTTCTAATAATCTCATTTGTGATAAAAAAAAATAGAGACACTTTTGAGAGGGCTGCGATTTTTCCGGCGTTTTCGTGAAATTTTGATTTTAAGTTGTTTAAGGCCTATTTGTATAATTCCTTAGCCTCACGCACATGACAAATTTAGTTTGTTCTTTTTTTCCTCACTGATAACAGTCATCAACGAAGCTGAGACTTTTTGCTACTTTAATCATAAGCACTGTTGGGAGTTGCCGATTTACTACCTACGAGAAATTCCGACAATCGACGGTGATTATTTTCGGCTCATTTTTACCTCAACTCTTTCCGCTTGAATCTCTACTTTCCGCATGTAATCCCTTCGACAAAAGTGTCAACCAAAAACAGAGGCTCTGGAGATATTAGAACCATTAATTAGTTGAGCCATTACCATGATTTCATAAGATCAGTGTAAATGAAAGCCTTGAGTTATTTACATTGCTGTTTTCCATGTGCGAGAACCTTCCGACTTTGATAGCCCGACCTTACTTTATGTATCAGTTATATAAGATGATCCTTTTTGCCATAGACGCATCGAAATAAGATTGATCTTTTGTTGTTCACGGCCGGTCATGCGGACGGCCAAATTCATGTGATTTAGAGCTGAGTATAAACAAAACGCTTGAAGAGTTTACACGTTTCACGCAAACAAACAAAAACTCACCTACTGAAAACAAAAATAACGATGTGTTCTTTCCAACAAAAAGTATTTTAATATCGTCCAAAAGCTGTCATCTCGATGGACGACATATTCTTGTTGTTTCTAGAGAGGTTGAAGGGGACATTTTTCATGCCCAATTTCCGGTGGAAGCGTTGCTATACAGGGCGCGACCGCGTCACGTCGGGAATTCAGATTATGCCTATTAATCCAGGCATGCGTGATCCGTGACGGGGCTAACCGTACTGGTGAAATGATCAGTCGCTCCCTTGGTGTTGTCTTCTCTCGGTGTGCTACGGCCGGAAACCTGTTTTTTAATTTCATCTGCAAGATGTTTTTTGTACTGGCGTATGTGTGCTGCATTATTCAACATTCCTCTGGCTACAATCTAGAGACCGAATTACCAGTCATTAGAAAGGGAGACAATGGTAGTTATTTTGGATTTTCTGTGGCGACTCACTCGTTCTTTGACGAATATGGAGACCTAGATATGAACGACAAGAAGAATTATTCCTGGTATGGCGACTGCAAGCTTGATATCCTCTACATTTTGGTGTTTTTCTCTGTGTTTCAAGTGAATTCTATTTGTCGTTTCCCCAGGCTATTGGTTGGAGCGCCGAAGGGTAATAGCACTGTGTTGCAAGTTGATCGCCCTGGTGTAGTTTTGAGATGCGACTTCAAAAATGACATCGGCTGTTCGATAATTCCGTTTAAGACAACAGGTAACATTAAGATTACTTTTTCTACTCTTCTTTTACCTGCATTTTTCCCTTTAAAACAGTTTTCGTGAAATACATTGTAGCATTACGGTGAATTTTGGCAGTAACCAAACCGAAGTCACCTAGGCTACGTCTGCAAATCGTAAAACTATGCTGTGCTAGGTTCCCTTAAAATTAGTCCTTTCCATGTGGAAATATTTACACTAATCAAACAATGCGCAGTTTTAGATTATAACGTTGTAAATTTCAATGCCTTTTCAACTCTTTCTCTGTACCATGCAATTACTGGCAGCGTATGATCAGTTGTATAGGTTTCGTCGTCGGTGCACATGTGAACAAAAAAATAAAACAATAACACTGTGTTATTTGCTCGCCTAGGAAACGTTATTTTTTAAAAAAACTTCTTGGACAGTTTGTAACTGTTTTTCATGAGAAGTGCTGGAAAAAATGTTGAAGATAACACCTCCTAAGATCAGAGCTTGCGAGCTTGAATTTATGTTGTATTGTGCTACGAAAATTATGATCGTGTGTGTCAATATCGCTTTCTTATATAATGCAGAGCAGAGACAACTCTTCTTTCCTCGTAAAGTGCTAGAAACTTGATATTGCTTGTTGACTTTTGTGTGCATAAATATTAAAGCTTTTTCAGAGGTTAATTTACGCTCCGGAGTTGCTTTACACATCAAAGTCTTCTGCTACGCATGTGACAAACATAAATTTTCAAAGCTTGTTGGCGTTTTTCGCTGAGGAGTGCGTTTGTTTTCAAAAATCCCACCAGGGGTTTATTTAATGATTTTCACGCTTTTATACCAGCTGGGCGCAAGTGATCGCCTGGAAATAAATTTGGATAATTATTTACCGGTTGAAAACCGTGTTGCCTTTTCTCTTGTACACAAAGCATTATATTCCCTTTGTGACATTTTGTTATCTCGTCTCTGACAAAATGTCTTCAGTAAGCCCTGTCCTTTGTTCGAACTGTAGTGATCTATAAATGGTATTGTTAAATAAATTCATCTTGTGGCTACTGGCGCGGCAGATGTTTTGGGTAAAATTGAGACGCAAACTCTGCTAAAAGCTTGATTCGAAGTGTTCCTAGCGATGATTAAGCATCTCATTTTTTTATTTCTGACAGAAAATAATTGATTGAGATTTTCGTTTTGAATACTGGATCGGCTTGTCACGGGCCTTTTGTATCTTTTATTCTTACAAGAGGAATAGAACGGTTATCATACATACAGTAAATGATACGAACACTGGTTTGCATGGTTAAAAAAACCTCATTTTTCTAAAATGTGCTTTAAGCTTATACGTATATTTAATGTCTGCATAATTATTTTCTGAGTTAAGGCAAAAAATAAGGATCTTAAGCGCTGTTATCTACTCTGTTTTAAATCACAATAATTATCCTTTTTAATCTCTGTGAATTTTGTTTTGGTGTCTTGTTTTTGTCATTTTTCATTAGCTTTTGCCTCCCTTGAATTCCTTTTGTGTGGTCAGAAATTTGTTTTGAAATGGACCTGATTCTGTGGAAGCCGCTAATTGTGTACTTTTCTAATTCTAACCAATGGGAGATCAAACGAGTTCGGTTTTTGCAACAAATACATTTACTTTGGCGAGAATGTACCATTTTAATTTAACAACAGGAAATACAGAATATTTTATGCTTTATGCTTGAAATTATAAATTTATGTTTGTTTATGTTTTTACCTTTTACATATCTTATTCTATTCTTAGTAGCAAACTTTCAAGAGATGTTAAACAGGGTGAAATTATAAGGCTTTTATTTTGTAGAGCATTCAAAAAAACCATATGGCTTAATAACTGTTATTTCCATTGTACTTTGTTTTATTTATTTTTTTTGTTTACTTTGCATTTCTTTTGGTTACATGTATTATTTATCTTATCATTTCTTTTTTTTTCTCATATCTGTCAAGTACACAGTTTGTAAATTATACGCTCAGAAAATATATTTCAACCTTTAATTATGCACATGATTTTTGATTGCTTTACATGTGATTTACAGATGGTTGATATCACAAATTTAATCTATACATGTGTGTACTTTCATCAGACTGCCACGCTGGTCTCATAAAAGTTGCTAACAACATTTACAGTATCATAATTATCAAAATGTCCAGCATGTCTCATTCAGCCCTGTGAATTCACCACTGAACCATGGCATGATTATCAATATATTTATAATTATTTACCCTGTAGGTGGTATATTACTATGGCCAACATTTTCTTTCAAAGTGAAGATGGCTTTTAGCAGGGGGTAATCTTGGGGTAAAACCATAATTCAGAGGATAAAAATAGATTTAATTCATTTCCCGAGGTGCTAGCATCTGATTTTCATTTTACTTTTGCACATAATAATTATTGAAAAACAGCCTGTCTGTCAAAGAAAGCTTTGTATGAATTTTTATTTGAACTCATATTTGCAAATTTTATTGTTATAAGTCAGTTAACAACTGCGTCGAGCTGAGTGGAAGGTGGGTGCCCGGGATGTCCAGGGGCCTCCACTGTGATCAGCCAGCCCCTAGACAGTAAAGCGCTCCCATGGCTGGCAATCCCCGCAACCCAGCCATGAGCCCCCACACAGACATCTGGGCACCCGTCACACTGTGATAACAGTGAAAAAGAGGGAGGGTAGAGGGAGGGAAGCCAAAAAATAAGATTAAAAACCGCTAACACAGAGAAAACGCTAAAATGAAGGCCGCACAACACTCTCCCACGGTAGCTCCAAATGGCCGCTACACAGATTGCATGACCTACGTGAGCCTGTGCATGTACAAATGAACCGCTGACCGCTAAGCAAAACGGTCCATTGTGAACCTGAACATGCGGAAAACCAGCATCTCTTTGTAGTTAACTAGGTTAAATTGCATTTAACCACATTAAAATCATTGTGTTGATTTATTAATTTTAAGGCTAAATGTTGTTTCCCAAATATTTTTCTTATTTATTTATTTATTACCACTCTCATGTAATACACTAAGTACAGGCTTAAGTTTCTATCTTATATTATACCCTGTTCTAAGAGGTTTTCTTTTGCCTTCCTCCTCAAAATAGAAATTAAGCAATGATAAATTGATACTGGGTATAATTTTAGCATCTGAGAACAAAAAACGTCTGGTGCAGATCATTGTGAAAGTCGCCTTCATTCTGATGTAAACTGTCAAACTTTATTATTGGGAGAACTCACATTTTGATCAACATGGATTGGTATAGGGAAGGCACTGTCATTGAGAGATTTGGTAGCCTGTTGTCATATACTGGCCCCTAAGAATAATGCATGGGTTAACTATCCCAGTGGTTAGTCAAAGGTTGAATTGCAGTTGGCAAAACTAAATTGTTTCATTCTTGTCTTCCCCATTGGAAAAGAAACTAAGGGTGCATTTTTGGGGGACTATTCTGTCTATATTCCTATTCTGGTTTAGGATTAACAGAATAACAGGGTTAAGGTTTTCCAAGAAAACATGTATTCCGAAAATGGAATGGTTCTTGTAGAGGTGACCTGAGAACTAACTCTTGGAATAGTCTGGACATGACGGAGACTGGCATTTGATAGATTTGCATGATTTGGGTGCCAAAATAATCCACTAAAAATGCATATTCTGTATATTCTGAGTAAACCATATTCTGTTAATAATAATAATAATAATAATAATAATAATAATAAATAATTTGTATAGCGCCAAAATCCAAAAGTTCAGTGGCGCTTCACATTCAATGCGCAATATAATAAAAAATATACTAATTAAAAATATGTACAGAATTAATGAAAATAAGAAAATAAATAATTAAATAAATTTAAAACAAATAAGTCTTTAGGTTCTTTTTAAAAGGTTCCAGTTTAGTTTCGTGTCGCAATGATTCAGGCAGATTGTTCCATAATTTGGGTCCACACACTGTTGATTCCGTTCATTCTGCTATGGAGAGCAGAATGAATGGAGTACTATTCTGTTCAGTCTGAGAACGGAATAAGTTAAAACAATATATATGTATATGTGTAAACCGACCATTTGGTCTATTTTTATTCCGTAATGGTCCCAAAAAATGCACCCTAGATGAGTGCATTGCTTATTTCACTCACCCGTCAATTCTCAGACTTGCAATGATGCTGTACATGTATGTTGGTTGAGTTTGTTGTTAGTTCTTTTCTTTGGTCTGAGGTTTATCTCAAGGGTGTTTTGGTTTTCCTCTCCTCCATCAGTGCCATGCAGTTGTTAGTTGCTATTAAGGCCCTGTTTACAAGCAGGTAGGGTAACCCTTGTGCTAAGGTTACCCTAGCAGGAGGGTCAAAGATAGCCTGGGTTTACAAGCAAAATTTCACCGGTCAGGTTACCTTACCACCCGGGACAACTTTGTGTACTTGGTAACTGCAAGCGTCGCAAACACAATGGAAACCTCTGAAAAGTTGTCCCGGGTAGGCAAGTTGTCCCTAGCAGAGTGTTTGCAAGGGTAACCCTAGTACTCAGATAGGGTTACCCTTGTGCCAGGGTAACCCTAGATGACTTGTAAACATGTTGCACAAAAAAAGAAGAAATGTGTGAGAGCTAGCATAACCTTCCTGCTAGGGTGACCCTGGCACTAGGGTAACCCTCTCTCCTTGTAAACAGGCCGTAAGACAGTGATAATGTAGACCCTTTGTACTGTACAAGCTAGGAGACAGTCTTAAATTGTGTACATGTACACGTAGCTGGCTACCATTAGATAAGATGTTGATAAGGGATTAATTGAAGGGCTCTGGGCAAAAACATCCTAAATGACTTTTGCATGATTTTTAGGTCATTTCGCCAAATCGCAGCCAATTTCCACCAAATCAACTGCACCAAAATTACGGGGTGAACATCCCCATGCTGTATGCCAAAAATTAGGGCAATCTGATGAAAAGAAGCCAAAAAAATTTTTCTTACCTGTATTTTCATATTTTCTTCCTCTTGTGCTCCAACTCACCCACCCCCCTTCCCTGAGGCCCAGAAATTGTTTTCTTTTCCTTTGTTATTTTGTTCACATCACTTATGATAGGTAATTCCATAACTTTATTTCTGTGTATTGCGCGACATGTGGCTGCAGTTTCGCAAAATGACCAAACTCACTAAAAAAGTCAGTTAGGAGGTTTTTGCTATGAGCCCTTCAATTGTTATGGGGGAGGCATTGACATCAAACGTTAAGTACATGTGTGGCGTGTTAAATGACTATTGCATGTACTTTACTGTGCCTTTCAGGTAACACAAATCAAAGCAATGCATGGCTTGGTGTGTCTGTGCTAAGTGCTGGTCACAATGGTGCTGTTTTGGTAGGTAAATTAAAAGCTCTAAGTAGCACCTACAGTAGAAAGGAGGTTGTTCAGAGTCCATAGTGTTTTTATAATGATTGTGCATATTCAGCCACTTAGCATCTCAATATTTTGTTCACCTTGCATGACTCATTGTCACTGTCAATGTGCCTGCGGGTGTCAATGTTGCAGTTAAAAATAATTAAACGTCAGTTCAAAATTATTTCTATTTAGTTTCAGTTTAAATTTCCTTTGTCTTGTATTTATTATCATACACAAGACACAAAGAAATTGTAAATCCAACTAAGGTTAAAGTAAGTTTTACCTAAGGTAAATTTTGAACTACAAGATCAAAATGTACCTGTGACAGGGTCGAAAAAATCATGGTAATTGAGATAATTGTTTGCACTTTACCTTGATTGTGCAATTGTTCCTGGGGACAGTGTTGAGATTAAAACAGTTAGTTTTTTGCTTGAGCACCCACAGTGTATACTAGTGCCCTGAATCACACCCTCGGTGTGTTCTGGAATCTGAGGTACCTGTACAGTAGATAGGTTAAGTTGCTCACAAGCCATACTGGCTATTATGGTTAGAGCTTTTCCAAGTTTCTGTTGCATGAAGCAACAGAGAGTATTCCTACTCCCCCTGGATTGGATGGTTGTTCATCACAGGGTTACAGCTGTACCTCCCAGCAGTGCATCCCCTGTACCCATAGTATACACTTGGTTGGGGAGAGACAGTGTGGAGCAAAGTTTCTTGTCTAAGGAGATAACATGACAGCAGAACCAGGCATTGAAACACCGACCCTAAGGTTGAGAATCCAGTGCACTCAACACCACACCACTGTCCCTCCACTAACGAGTATTAATTAGAACTTTCACTATGAATCAGGAGCATGAACTAGATATTGCATGCGACCTTGAATCCAGCTATAAATCATTGCTCTGTCATTTTTCCGTTCCATTGCCCCTCATTTTCATTTAGCCATGCTAAAAAACAAAAACAAAACAGTAAGCACAAAAGAAAAAAAACAACAAAAAAAAAACACCATACATTTTCCCTGGAGATGTGCTGATCTCCTTGTTGGCAGAACCAAAAAAACTTTGGTTTCCCTTTCAACAAGAGATTTGAAAAAACACCCTGCCATGAAAAAAGTAATTGTTTTGCAAAGGGCAAACAGATGTAAAATCTGGGCTACTCAAAAACAATTGAGTTTTTTACAGGAAATCTACTGCCCACATGTGAGTCAGGTGTAATTGCTCCACACAGGCTCTTCAATTGCAGTTTTAGTTAACTAGTAATTTTAGTTTGCTTTGTGTTATTCTTAGGCTTGCTCCCATAGGCTGCTTGTAAAGGCGGGTAATTTCTACACCTACCCTGGACGATGTTATAGAACCTCGGAAATAGCAACCTCAGTTGACTCCGGAAGTTTCTATCAAAATGAACTTGATCACTGTGAAAAGGAAAATCAGAGTAAGTTGTTCTTGTGCAACTTATAAAATGATATCATTATTGTTGCTGTGGTATAAGTTTATTCGTGGTGTAAGAATTTTTCACTTAGATTCATTTTGTATGTTACAGTACATTAAAAAACTGTGTTGTGTGAAAACTGAACCTAATGTAACCCCATCACAGGCTGTTTTGTTCGTTCATTGAAAAACCTGTTCCGGATGAAAGCATGGAACTAGTGAATCCTTTGTCCCAGCACCCTTTGCTTGTGCTGTGATTCTTTTTCACTTGACATGAATTCTTTATGCTTGCACTAGTGCTTGTATTGCTGTGATTGAAAACCAGCCTTAAGTGAATCTTGAATGTGTTTTATTGGTCTTTTCCTGCCAATTTTACAATTGAAGTCACTTTGAAAAGTGAGGCTGCATGATGTGATCCATTGGCATAATTGGGAGAATGCAAGTGGTGCAAATAACATACTGTTCAGGGTTCGTACGAGTTATGGAAAGTCATGGAATTCAAGTATTTCAGTTTCCAGGCCTAGAAAGTCATGGAATTTCATTCTCTGTGATGGAAAGTCATGGAAAATTATAGTCATGTGTGGCGGGTAATAGATAATTATTGAAGCAAGGACAAAATAAATAAAATACAGGCAAGTTATGTCAGAAAGTACCCGAAAACAGGGGTGATTTTTACAGTTTTCGAAAGTGCCGACTAAACTTGAGGTCATGAAAAACTGGAAAAGGGCATAGAAAAGGTCTTGGAAAGTCATTGAATTTGAAAAGCACGAAAGAATACAAACCCTGCTGTTTTAACAGAATGTCTTGGATGTGAAAATGAACTATGTAACCATCTCAGCCCTTCCTATCCAACAAAGAGAATCATTGGCAACAACCAAGCCGAAAGCTGCAGACATTAGTCTGATAATCAACCTTCTCCCAGGTTATGTGTTAAATTCTGGTATTTTGCTCTAGATATACTCACTGCAGGAGGAGCTGAGACAATCAGTTATAAACAACATCAGTACTGCCAAATGGGAGTGGGCATTTCATATGTAAAGGTGAGATCCAACAATTCATTGTAAGGTGTTACTACTGTTCCAACATTACCCTCTATGGCTTTGTACATCCACTCCCAGGTGTTTAATTTAAACCTTGTTTGATTTTGTCTAATTGCATGATGTTAAAGGAGTTTGCAGTTTGGCTCTGAAACCTTATTTGAGTTAGTTGGCTTGAATCTCGTTACTGGTGGATCAGGGATTTTAGTTGTATAAGCACGCTGAAGGTTTGGGAAAGATTGTCAAAGCAGGATGGTTGTTTTAACATGTGCTCTTGGATTTGTGGTTTGTTATCAGATTGATCAAGTTAATTCAAGTGACCCTCTGTAAAGTATATCCCCATAATTCAGAACATGTTGAAAGTCGAGAAAAGTTGGTTGTTGAAGCTTTGGGTACCGCTCATTATACTCGCAGATTCCTTCCATTTTTCCTTTACTCTTCCATCCTCTTTTACCCTTTCTCTCTCGTCTTTATTCTAAAAGAACCGAGTCCTTTAATTTGTAATTCCAGGAACCGGGAATGCCTGATACTTCCACCTTAATTGGAGGTCCTGGAGTATTCAACTACCAAGGTTGGTGCTAAAAATAATCATCATTGACTTTATTTTACACATAGCTTGTAAGCCTCCAATAACAATATCCATGGTTTTTCCTCATATTGACCAGAGAAGGTATGTCATAAATTGTTCACAACCCTGGTTTGTTTGTTTGTTTTTTTTTTTAGGACAAGTGTCATACTACAGTGGCATAAGAGATCAGGGAGTGTTAACGAAAGATAACTCATCCCTTGGATATCAAGGTTGGTAAACTGATGTCTGCTTTGAGTAAAAGGCATTCTGGTTTAAAAATGAGAAGTTCTGGATAGCGGGAGACGCGTTATGATTTTAAGACACGCACCATTTTTTGTTTTAAAAGATAATCATGTTTCGTCAGTTCTGTCATCTTGTGGTGGAACTGACACAAGGTGCAAAGTGCACTTGAAAATGATCGTACACAAACTGCTGAGAGTATGGACACAATGCAAGTCGCGGAATTCACGACTGGGAAATAATACGTTTATAGCAGTACCTGAAAGTTAACCATTTTCAATTCTATTCTTAGGCTCAGTTTAGAAATACTAAAGAATGTTCCTCTTTGTTTTGATAGAGGGCCTCCATCCTGTGTTGTGCATGTAAACTTTCGGACTTCTTATTGCAGGTTACTCAGTGACGCCCGGGCATTTCTTCGAAAAATATAAAAACGGTAAGTCTGGCTGCTTTTGTTTCAGTCTTTTTCTAAGTTAATCATACAGGCTTTAGCAATAAAGAACAATGAAGATTATTAGTATAACTGTCTTACATTTCAAATTTCTACATTGTACATTCTTAACTTATTGCCGTAGTTTGATATAGCCATGGAAACCAAGAAATCAGATTACACTTTTCATTTAACGATGTTTCGATGTATTCGTTTTTTTTTTTTCTCAAGATGTTGCTTCCGGAGCTCCAAGATTTAATCATCATGGAATGGTAAGAAGCATACACATGTAAGTGACCAAATCAGTGAGAAATTAAAGCGAAGTGAGGAAAAATACAAGCTACACGTTTATATTAGTTGAAAGACAGGCCATGATAAATTGACAGCCGTGACGCAAAGCTCTATAGAGCGGTTTTCAATTGAGTGTCGTAAAACCAAGACCAAAGTAATTACCCCGACCAATCACAGCAGGTGCAAACAGTGCAATGAGCCAATCAAAATTCGTAGCAATTAGATGTCACTTGCTCAAAGCGCGGGAAAAATCGCGCGTGCAAGTCGCGATTGGTTTTGGTTTTCCTCCTCATTGGTTGATAAACTGGCGCGAGATTTTTAAGCCAATCACGAAGCGTAGCAATCGCAATCGCGTAATTACTTTCGACAGTGGTTTGAAAACCGCTCTAATGATGAACATGTTATAATCTTATTTATCTTTTGGTTTAGGTTGTCCTGTTTAAAAGCTTGAGGCCTGGGGAGTTTGCTAGTGATCCAAAAAAAGTTATCTTGCCACCGGCAGTAGTTAAAGATGGGGTCAAGGATTGGCGTCAGCCTGGCACTGGTTTTGGTTATGTTGTTTGTGGCGTTGACCTCAACAACGATGGGTAAGTTAAGATGTAGTGTGAGGCAGGGGGACGTGGTAAAAAGAACAAAGGTCTTGATTCTAAAGCTCTGCACTGAATTTGAAGTTCACGTGGTTTCAGATGAAAGCACACTCCGAATACATAGATGAAAACCTAAAGCCGGCTCTTCAATTTATTGTCTCCGCACATCAAATTATCAGGGGAGAAAAAACAGATTCCAGTCTCAATACTTACAAAGGCATTTTACGTGTTGCAGGTTTTCAGAGCTACTAGTTGGAGCTCCATTTTTCTCGGACGATTTACACCCTGAACAAGGGCGAGTTTATGTGTATAAGAACGAAAGAAATGGTGAGCTGAGGTTAAGGCACGAGCTTCATGCACTCAATTGTAGCAGGGATGCATGGCGAGCAAACTTTGGAAGAGCGATTGCAGCCGTTGGAGACATTGATTTGGATGGATTCCAAGGTGCAAAGTAGATAAGAAGTAATTTAAAACACCAAAAGCAAAAAGAGCCTTAGTGACTTTAAAGGGACCGTGTCATGAGGGTATTTAACGATTTTTGGTCAAAATTTGCTAAATGTAAATTTTAACATTCTAACATTCTAAATCACTAAATTCGAGAAATAAAGTGAACCTAGAACAAAAGAATGAGCTGAAATGTGTAACAAGCGATTTTTTGCACATTACAAGAGGAAAACTTGAAACGTCGCCCTGACATTTTTTAAAATTAAACCGATCTCAATCTTGGTTATCAACCGCTGAGAACATGTACTAGAGTTTCCTTGCATTAAAATAGTCTTTTAAAGGAATTTTGGCTCTTATCTTGCTACTGCCGTCAACCACAACGTGTCCTTTGGACTTTCAACGTATACGGTGGTGTTTTTTTTTTAAGTATGCAAGAAATGAAAGCAATAGCATGCATGAAAAATGCCCGAGTCGATTTTTCCTCATACGATTTGCGACAGTATATTGTATATCCTTGGCACAGATCTTACTGGCTCATTGAACATTTTGTTCCACGTGGTAGTGTCAGTTATGCCTAATAAATGTTTTCCTTTTAGATGTAGCCATTGGTGCGCCCTTTGAGGATGGTGGCGAAGGTGTCGTGTATATCTACCGAGGTTCAGCGGACGGTCTTCTCGAAACACCCATGCAGGTACTGTTACGCGTAACTCCTCAGCCGGCGAGGGAGCATTTGAAGTGTCGGCTTTTCGCTTTCCTTTAACTTTAACTTTATTTGTACTCAACTTGCCTAGTTTACAACATATCTAGAAAATAGTAGTGGCTGCCTGGGATAAACAAAGTAGAACCAGCCAGCCAAGTTAGCCTGTCTGTTGGAACGATGTCTTTAATCTTGTTCATTACAAGAGAGAGTACATCTCCGTTTTCCATACTCTGTTTGAAAGAAGACATTTTAATTATAGCACAGGGCCCAGTTGTTCGAAAGGTGGATAACGCTATCCACCGGATAAGCACTAGCAAATCCAATTGACTCACCCAGTGGATAGCGCTATCCACCCTTCGAACAACTGGGGCCGGGTATCTACAAGGCCGCATCATCTCAGCAGCTTGCTGTCATGGTTAGCTTTGTTTTGCGCATTAATTGACATATATCATTAATGCGGGTTTCCTTCTGTAGGTCATTAAAGGTTCCAGTGTGTCACCTGGTATCAAAACGTTTGGGTATTCACTGTCTGGAAAGCTTGACATGGATGACAATGGGTATCCAGGTGAAGATGTGCACTCACTTTCTTGAGTCTTTGCATAGAACGTGCAGTGCATTTGTCCAATGCACAATCGGCATAAAAGACTTGCTTAATGCACAATTTCCGCATTCCTTGCTGTACTTCAGCAATAGCCTGGATTTGTTTCAACAGTGACCTAACGTGTCCCTATTCCTTGGTTTGTAGATATACTTGTAGGAGCTTATCAGTCAGATACCGTGGTCCTGCTAAGGTGGGTACAACTGTGGTAGCCGCAAAGAGTTGTACAGAAATCAGTTTAGCGCGGATAGATACACAGCTATTTGACAGTGGTCAGAACATGGATAAGTGACACTTGCCATATAGTTTCTGCTCTACAGACTTTACTTCGCTTTATTTATCAGACCTTCCATTCAGTCCGAAGGACTGCTGCGCTTTTCAAGTTAGTAGGGATATTCACAGTGATGGGAAACCTTTGTGAATTATGATGTGGATAAAATAAATAAATAAGGACCGTAAGGCTTCAAGTAAGCACAGCAATGTGTCCCGGTGCAAGAACGGTAGCAAGTTTAATCGGTAAGGACACAATAGTGATTCTTATTTGACCGTCTTCAACTTGCAAATGTGTTAATTCCGTGTACGGGTGGGTGATACAGCGTGTACTTACTGTAGGCTGTCGGTCGTCCCCAAAAGTTGAGGTCAGAAATTTGTGCTCAATGAGCAAAGAAAAGACAAGCGAAAAATATGGATCCACTAGAGGTAAAATATAATTTATTATGGGATGCCCAGGGGCAACATGTATGCATTTGCCCCCTGGGAGTCCCATAATATCTTTCACAGAACAGTAGAATTCAAGATGGCTGCCGTATCGGTAAAAAGGTCTATATATAACGCAGATGAGACCACATTGCATTTGATCATGACTGATAATTTTATTTTTTTTTATTTATGCAGATCTAAACCTGTCATCACAGTTTCGTCAACAATTACGATTTCACCCAACACATTCGACATAACGGGCCGCAAGACCTGTAACGAGTCTGGCGAAGGGAATGTTCAATTTTCCACGCAATGGTGAGTCCTGATTTGTGGGATTTTGCGATGTCGATTTCAAGAAAAATGAATGAAGGGGTTCCGGTTGTAAATTTTGCTGTTTTTTTTTTTCTCCTTGATTATCAGCTTTTCGATTGAAGTTTGCGCAAATTACACAGAAAGAGCTGGAAAAGTAAACAGAAAAGTCGGTAAGTAAAAGTTAAATCGATTAATGCTATTAAATGTGGCATACTTATACTCAGCTCGTGCACACTGCTCTGAGTAAATTAATTTGAAAACACCGCTCATTTTATTTCGGTGTGCTCTACCGCCCACATTTAAGGAAGGATTCAAGACAGAACTGTTTTGAAAACGCTCCAGAGTCAGTAAAAACTGGTGCTAGTGTGTTAGTGCGGACGATGCGAAAGAAATATTATTTTTCAAAAAGCCTATGTGGTGAAACTGTCATGTGAGCCATAGGCGCACGCCAAACCACGCCTACATTTGGTGTTTCTTTATAGGCCGTGGGGACGTTTCAGTGTAGACAAATAATACTGGCCAAGCCAGATTTGACCACTAGCACGAAACTGAGTACAAGATTCCAGTGTCAAAGTCGTCACGTCCGCGGGATGGCTTAGAATTAGTTAACTGATTGTCTTCAGCGCACGATGTCTATTTAGAAACTCGTCCTCGTAGTCAAACTGAAGGTCGCAAATTTCTGTTTGCACCCTCCCTGTTCGGTATTGTCCCTCGTCGACTTGTTGCCAAGTTGCAGAGTTGTACACCGCAACAACATACAACAACATTTTATTCACCCATACAAACGGAGAAACGTATCAACGTAAAAGAATGAATAAACAAAGAAAAAGAGGAGAGAATTCACACAGCACGCAATTGGGAATGGCTGGTCGAGGCGGGCGGTGAAGTGGAAAAAAACGAGTAACAATAATTTTGTATATTGAATCGATACACATTGAATACAAAACCAAAAAAAAATACATCCTATTAAAAATGAAAGTTAACAGCAAACAGTTTACGGAGCAAAATTTTCCGCGTACTTTCACCAGGGCAACCGCTGAGTGACTACCCAATATATTCACCAATATTTTCCTTCGTAATTGAGTACGTGTTCCAAAGAACATTCTACTATGATTTTAAATATGAAGGTTTGATGTTTGTTTTACAGCCGTGGTGTTTGTACTGAACTCCGACATTGATTATGCCGAAGCAACGAAGCGCGTGTTGTTCAGTTTGAATAACCGTGACGAGATTAATGAGACCAAGGACGTTCAAACCAACGATACCTGCTTCACGTGGAAGGCGTATCTCGGGGTAAGAACTGTTTTAATTTGGACATTTTTTTTTTGTGAGCTGCAAGGTCATTAGTGACATTAGTGACCAGCAGTCGTATCTGCAATGGACATAAGGTCTGAGGGAAGTTACGATGGAGTATTGTTCTCTGACGGTAGATTCCTTCAAAACTTGTTTCCAATGGGTTTATTTGCCCCAAAATCTTACAAAGCAAAGGGGGCATACATTCGTTGAAAAGACAAAGGACAAGACACAGAGCTGCTTAAGACATTGTCAAGTGAAGAAATGTCCCGCTGCTGAGGACTATACCAGCTACTGCATCATGCATGATAAAAAGAAATGAAAAGCTGTCTTTGTAATGCTATTTCAAGTGAGTGTGGTAAAACTAAACCCAGAGCAATAGGCCATTTCCGGGCTCGCGTCATCCTCTTATTCGAAGTCGAAGTGGAAACGTTTTCCTTTTGAAAATTAGTTCTCATTCATAGAGCGCCTTTCACTTGAGTGTCGTAACACGAAAACCAAAGTCATTACAGAGCTAGTCACGTTCTGAAGGAAATACACGCTTCTGCCAATCACAAATCGAAGTAATTCACGACTTAGTTTTACCAGCCAATCAGAACGCTAAGAAAGTAAAGGCAGCCGGCGCCAAGCGCGGGAAAATGAGAGTGACTAAGACGCAATTCCTTTCAGTTTTGATTGGTTGAAAAGTTTCCAATCTGATTGGTTGAAAGGTTCGCGCAAAATGATTTATCCAATCACGTAGCAAACCAAAGCAATTGCTTAATTACGTTCGACACTGTGAAAACTACTCAATGTGAAGTAAAACGTAGTTCCGCCACAAAGGTTTGACAAAGAGGCTGAAGTGAACTCGTAAAATAATGGTGTATCTATTTCAGCTTGAAGCTTGAGATGCCACTGTGTATAAATATAGATCCTTGTTTTTGCTTTATCACAAAGCGCGCGCAGTAATTCGAAAAACAACTTCAGCTATTGGCCAGAGTAGAACTGGAACCTGGGAAATGTTTTTCCTGCCGGCTGAGCTTGTGAAAGAGGCAGGAAAGTTCTCTCACACTGAATGGGGGACCTGGGTACAAGTCAGGATGTAAGTTTCACGCTCGGTCACGTGATTCAGTTTTTCTTTTCTTGCCTGACAGTGCAACAGTTTTCCCACCCTCCCACCCCTTAGTGAGTTGTTGCCTAAGTTTATAGAAGTGTATCAATGTTTGGGTAGTTTTTTCCAGTTTTCCAGTTGTTGACTCCAGTTCTGTTTTCTTTGTGACAAGTGTGAATAAAGTGCTGTTGCATTGTCGTGTGGCAGACAAATGGCATTCAGTGTGTGAGAATCTGTATTCATTATTTGTAATATGTAGAATCGCGGAGAAATCTCTTACCGCGTGCTCTCGATGTCTGTGTTCACAGGAACAAGTGGAGGATGTGTTTCCTGACATTAAATTTAAGCTCACGTATAAAATTTTCGCGAAGACCCCTCCCATTCCTTCTGGTCCAACAGATGTACCGTCTCTTGCGCCATATTCTGTGTTGGATCCAGCGAAGTCCCAAGAAGCTACTGCCGTTGTAAGTTTGAGCTACATGTACAATGTCTCTTTAATCACGTTATTAATCCCAAATTTCTGCGTGAGCTAGGCAAGAAACAAATTGATTGACACAACCGTTAAGAGCATATCTGCTCAGTCATTTTGTTATTTATTATGCACCTGTCAATGTTAAGCCCCAGGGTGTTGGGGGAGGGGCGTGGCTAACCCAGCCGGGAAATTTGAGATTTTCATGGAAGTTAGTGCCAAATTCTCCATCCCGAGCACTTAGTGAGCGTCAAACTACGGGTTCTTTCGGTCTTCAAAGATGGCGGCCATGTCAAATTCCTGATTCTGGGGAGGCGCGCACGTGTCCAAATCCCTACACGGCGGAAGGTTCTTTGAGTCAATTTCCCGTGGGTAGCCCCCTCGCACCCCCCGACAAACTTTGCCGTGTAAACGCTCAGGAAGTTGCTGGGAGGGTGTTTCTCCATATCCAGGTGCGTGCATGGCGTAAGTGAATTTACAATTTATTATTTCCCCTTGTTCTTAACAGAACAACATTTTGTACCAAAATCAGTCTCCAACCATATCTGCAATTTGTTTTCTTTCGTCTCACAGCTGACTTTTAAAAGGGACTGTCTGAAGTGTGTTCCAGATTTAGAACTTGACGACAGTAAAAGCAAACGGTAGGTTTCAGGAGAGAGGTGGAATGTCGTAATGTTATAGCTGACGTTGTCGTTAAATCAGTTAACTGCAAAAGGACTGAAAGGCTGATTGAAACGTGAATCGAGGACTTACACAACCAACTGTCATCTGGGGCGAGGAAAGCTAAGTGAGAAATGCAAACAAACGGTCCGTGGCACAATTTAGAAAAGACGAACATTAGTTGGAGTCCCCATCCAGGGATAAATGCAAAGGAATAACCATTTCACGCCATTTTTTGTTTTTTGTTTTTGTTGTTGTTGTTTTTTTCGACAGGACTCTAGCTGTTGGTGCTGCAATCTACGAATTAGAACTTACCGTAAAGAACAAGGGCGACGACGCGTACAATGCCAAGCTGAATGTCAATATTCCTAAAGGAATCACCGTTAAAAACGTTCTTAAAGTGCAAGGAGGCAAAGTAGGTTCAAAGTGACACCTTTTTCTTTCAGAGTCGCTTGCAATAGGTTTGGTCACATTGCTTTGGTCTTGCATTACTCGACCTTGTGATTGGGTCCAGAATCTAGCTCCATTCTCTCAACCGATAATAAGCTGAGCATGTGACCTGGGGTCAATTTTATAAAAAAATTTACACTTGGGTTTTCCTGAATTTGGCCCGTCGCTATTCCCATAGACACAGAACACTTGCAGAGATGAAGCGCCATTCATATTGTATTGAACAAATCACCGTTACAATAGCTTTCAGCACACTTGCACATTTGCCGAAAAGGTACTGATGAAATGACTTGAAATAATAATAATAATAATAATAATAATAATAATAATAATAATAATAATAATAATAATCACTAATGGCGCCTTTCTGTTTCAGAAAGACAAGTTTGCAAAATCGGACATTGAGGAAACAAAGCTTAGCTCAAATGGCACTAGAGTAACAGTCGAGATTGGAAATCCTGTGAAAAATGTCGACAAAGAGGTAAATAAATGGTTTTGTCATAATGAGCATTTTGGGTTCTTCGGGCCATGTTTTCATACTGACAGTTTGGCTTTTTTGTTTTATTTTAGCCCCCCAAGGAAATCGTGTTTGAGTTAGACACTTCGAAATATAGCGAGGAGCCTGACTTCTTACCGATAAACATGTCTACAGACAGGTAACTGCGGCGATAATGATGATGATGATGATGATGATAATTGGTTTTTTGTGGTGATGACAGCATCAAAGAAGCGCGACTTAAATAAAGGCCGAGAAGAAACTTATCCTTTTATTAAAAGCAGTGCTAGAAACTGAAATCATTGTGTACATTTTCATGCAGCATAAATCGAGAAGAGGAAGCTACATCAGCCGACAACTACAGGTTTTTGAACATTTCCATCAAGTCGCAAGCTGACCTGGAAGTCAATGGGTAAGCATTTCCTGTCGTCTAAACTATCGATGAGCTGTTGAGCTGACCATTGCTGGAAATACTAACTCGCAATTCCCTGTAACCAGCTTGCAGTTGTGTCGATTGAATTGCCAGTCGACCGTGCAGCGCAATCTCGTGGCCTGTTCAAGCCTGGACTTTTTAAAGGCTTGTTTGCAGCTGCTTAAATTGCTGAGTTATTGTGATGGTCGTTCTGTCAAGGTGTTTTTGTTTTGTGCGAGATGGTTCTTTATAAGTACGCCCGGATAGCATCAAAGTGAACCTCAGAATTTGTGGCTGAAATCCTGAAGTGTACCCATTCGGATGACAGGAAGCTACGGAGCACTTCTTGGTCTCCGCTTTGTTTGGTATGGCCTTGACGTTTCATTCTGTGGGTGAAATCCTAAAGTGTGATCCATCCAAATGAAAGCTGCGAAGCAGTTCTTTTACTTTCTGTTATCGTTATGCTGTATAAACATGGCTCGACCTTATCAATCTTAGAACGACTTTCCAATAGCTTAACTATTCGATTGTTCCTTCTTTTAATATTGCCCAATACACGTAATACCCTAACACCTCACGCACTGGTTCTAGCTGTCAGTTTTGTCATTTTCTACCTGCGCCTTGACACTGCTCTGATTTACGTATCCTTCTCAGCACCACGGTGGAGGAACAAGTATCATATGGCGGAAAAGTTGTTGGGGAAAGTGCCATGAAACGAGTTGAAGACATTGGAAACCAAGTTATACATAAATATTTTGTGAGTGTAAATAGTATTTTGTCTTTTTCTGTTCATGTCAAATCGTTACACCATTTTTGTCTTAAATATTGATCTTTTTCCGATGTAGGTGAAAAATAATGGCCCGGATCAAATACCTTTGACGGAAATCGTTATTCAGTGGCCTTTTGAAGCACCGAGTGGCAAGCATTTACTTTATCTCATCGAAGTTCAGGTGAGAGGCAAATGCTTATTCTCTTGATCTTATTCTTTAGTTACTGCATGTTTTCAACACGAATTCGGTGGGCAGTGGTGCTAAAAAGGCGTTTGTTCTTTGTGTAGTGTATTGACAGTAGCCACTCTCGTGAAATAAAAATATGAAATTTTTTGAGCAAGTCTTGTCTGTAATTTAACAATTGGTTCATGCGACAGCGTGCGTTTATCGAGATGTAAAGCACGCGGGAAGTTTGGAGAGCACGAAAGAAATAGGTTGACGGGTTGGAGTGGGGAGAGGCTCGGCTATGTTATAATATTTGATGGGGCCGTTAGAAACAAGTAACAGACATTTATGAGAGTTAATGTTATGTACTTGACATTCGATGATTTCCTCTTTTTAGTATGACAGAAAGAAAGTTGAGTGCTTCTTCCCACCTGGTCAGTTAAATTTATTAGGATTACAGGTAACAGCCAAAGGAAGACCTCTCTTGTGTTTATGACATTTCCGGTTTGTCAACCCTTTCCGTCGTTTCTGTTTAATCTGTGTCTGTCCGTCTGCCTTCCTGTCTGTCTGTCTGTCTGTCTGTCCAATGTTTGAGTGTGGGTCTTCTGCTCTTTCTATGAGCATTTACTTGTCTGTCCGACTGATTTTCGTCCGTCCATCTGTCTACATTCATAGGATCTACCCGAGCTTTTTATGTCCATTGATCATATTTCTTATATGTCTAATTAAATTTTTTTTGTCAGACATCCGCGTCACTCACCTCTGAGCAGCAGCAGAATGACACCTCAGTCACAGCAGCGTTGAAAACACGCAGACGGCGTGAAGTGGACGAGAAACAGGAAAAGACAAACTTCAAAGTTAAACGGGAAACGGAACCTGCGAAGGACAAAGCTCTGACGGAACTGGTGAGATTGTGCTACAGACGCGTAGAAGCCGCCATGCGTCCAACTTGACCACTTGGTTGATCACTCCGTTATTGCCATTCGTGCAGGAAAATTGTCGTCTAGTCCTAGGTGCTATTTCTGTAGAGGAACTAAGAAAAAGGACAAACCTCTGCCTTTACCTCGAGCAAGTTTCTTTGGGTACAAGGAAATTTTTTGCCATTTGAGAAGTTAAAATAGCGGGATAAAATGTGGTACTCGATGACTTAACCCCCTTTGAAATAGACCAGGGAAAATCCTCAACTAACTTTAGGTAACCCTTGTGGAGTCGCCGTTACTAACGAACCTCAACAATTTTTTTTTATTCGCCGTTTACTTGAATTAATTGTATACTAGACGCTGGCATTGACATGAAATTTGATGCACCGTGTTCTTTTTAAATTGTTCTTTAGGATTGTGAATTAAGAACGGCAAAATGCACAAATATTCGCTGCAACATTAAATCTCTAAGAGCACGCGATGAAACGAGGATAGAAGTAGTGTCCCGTCTTTGGAATGGAACAATGATAGAGGTGAGTGGACCTCTCGTTAACAGCGGAAGAAACTCAAAGGAACACTGTCCATCTAATAAGGTGTTATCACTGGAGACATGGACGAAAATTTTGCTATCGACGTGACTGATCCCAACCCTGGGGGGTGAGTGTGGAAGGCACTTGTAATACTCCAAACTCCAAGTGGGGGAGGGGGAAGTGGGGGAGGGGGAATTGAGGGAGGGGAAGTGGGGAGGGGGAGTGGGGGTGTATTTTAATTTCCCTTTTCAAGTTCAAGAGTTGCGGAATGGGCATTTGCAGTAGGAAGACGTAAGGGGAGGTCGGGAGGAGTTTATTGGTGCCCTTTGTCAAGAATCCTGAATATCTTGACTCCCAAACCAGAGGGTGCTAAAGAGTATTTTCGTGACTCGTGATCGGCTCTTTTTTTCTCCCCTTGAAATGTGAAATGGTAATTTTTTTCCTCGTGAATCGTGATTTCCATAGCAGCTGTAAGGTGTGATTTTGCAAAATGATTTTCCGTGAAACGAGAAATGCATGTTTAATTCGCTGTGAACTGTGATTTTCATTATGTATTCGTTTTCGTGAATTGTGAAAGGACCGTTTTATTTTCCGTGAAACGTGATTTAGACCCCCACGGCCACGCCCCCATCCCCCCTTGGGCGGGGTGAAGTAGTAATTTTTTAAGTGACTTCATTCTGGGTACCCATTGGTGAACTTGCGTCTTAAACTTAATAATAGACCATTTCCGAGTTCAAGTCAGCCTCCTTTTCAAAGCGGGTCCAAGTGCGAAAGTTTTGTAATGGTAGTTAGTTCTACTTTGCATATGAATAAAAACTGATTTTCACAAGAAGGACTTGGCACTTAGACTCGCTTTGAAGACGAGGCTGCTGTGAACTGGGAAATGGCCTGTTGAAGTCGTGGTATAGGCGTCAGTCCTGATGTCATTGCGATCATTAATTCAAGTATACCTACTGTCAACTTGGAATTTGCCATCTTGATTAGTCCAGTTTCGAATCACCTAGACCGCTGGATAAAAAAATCAAAGGCGCCTTTGTACAGGGTTAGCCTCAACCTGAAGTAAAATATTCACAAATACCAGCAGGAAAGTGTTGAATAATAAAAGAAAACAACACACGGAAGTGTGAGAATTTTCGCCGGTATGCTTCAGGTCGAGGTTACCCCTGTGCAGATGTGCCTTTTGTACTTTTATCCAGCGGTTTTGGTGAATTCGAAACTGGACTATTTAGTTCTTTTTTTTATTCAGGATTATCAAGGTCAGTTGGTACAAGTCATATCACATGCCACAGTAAGGCCGCTCAACACCTTTGTACTGGAGAGAAATAAAGCAAATAACGAAGCGGAGGTAGGGATTTATAAACTCGACTCTAAATGGTTACTTATACAACGTATGCAGTGTTAATGAAGGTCAATTATTTATAAAGGGACGAAAACAGCACCGCGGAAATTTATCAGCACTTTGGGATTTCCTTCGTTGAATTGAATAGCATGATACGTTTGTAACGACGTCATCGACACGTGGTACAAGTCATGTGATTGTTGTTCTTAACGAACCGCCGTTAAACATGTCGAATTTATTTTGACTCAGCTCTAAACACCACAACGTTAATTAGGATATCCACGAACGGATGAAACTAGATGTAGCGCTTAAAAACTTCATGAGACTTCCTATATGACTAGTATATAATTAAAATTATAATTAAAAAATGCAAATAATCATTTCACAGTTATTCAAGT
>BLFK01000812.1:166918-181734 GCA_014634185.1 Astreopora myriophthalma | reverse complement strand
ACTTAATAATAGACCATTTCCGAGTTCAAGTCAGCCTCCTTTTCAAAGCGGGTCCAAGTGCGAAAGTTTTGTAATGGTAGTTAGTTCTACTTTGCATATGAATAAAAACTGATTTTCACAAGAAGGACTTGGCACTTAGACTCGCTTTGAAGACGAGCCTGTTGTGAACTCGGAATGGCCTGTTGAAGTCGTGGTATAGGCGTCAGTCCTGATGTCATTGCGATCATTAATTCAAGTATACCTACTGTCAACTTGGAATTTGCCATCTTGATTAGTCCAGTTTCGAATCACCTAGACCGCTGGATAAAAAAATCAAAGGCGCCTTTGTACAGGGTTAGCCTCAACCTGAAGTAAAATATTCACAAATACCAACAGGAAAGTGTTGAATAATAAAAGAAAACAACACACGGAAGTGTGAGAATTTTCGCCGGTATGCTTCAGGTCGAGGTTACCCCTGTGCAGATGTGCCTTTTGTACTTTTATCCAGCGGTTTTGGTGAATTCGAAACTGGACTATTTAGTTCTTTTTTTGGTTCAGGATTATCAAGGTCAGTTGGTAAAAGTCATATCACATGCCACAGTAAGGCCGCTCAACACCTTTGTACTGGAGAGAAATAAAGCAAATAACGAAGCGGAGGTAGGGATTTATAAACTCGACTCTAAATGGTTACTTATACAACGTATGCAGTGTTAATGAAGGTTAATTATTTGTAAAGGGACGAAAACAGCACCGCGGAAATTTATCAGCACTTTGGGATTTCCTTCGTTGAATTGAATAGCATGATACGTTTGTAACGACGTCATCGACACGTGGTACAAGTCATGTGATTGTTGTTCTTAACGAACCGCCGTTAAACATGTCGAATTTATTTTGACTCAGCTCTAAACACCACAACGTTAATTAGGATATCCACGAACGGATGAAACTAGATGTAGCGCTTAAAAACTTCATGAGACTTCCTATATGACTAGTATATAATTAAAATTATAATTAAAAAATGCAAATAATCATTTCACAGTTATTCAAGTTTTTACTTCGCAAGTATTTTTCGCCCAAAACCCCTTAAATGCGATGGTTTTTGTTTTTTTCACCAGAACCTAGTTGAATGGCCAAACTGCTACGAATCTCCTGTAGCTTAGCGATAGAGTATCCGAACTAGAAACCGGAATGTCCGACTAGTAATCGGAAGGGTTCGGCTCTTGTTAGGAGCACTCGGATTTTTTCCGAGTATGCCGGCGTCTTTACTGAGAAATTCGTCATTTCCTTATGTTTTTTGTTTTTGTTCAGGTTGGTACACAGTTAAACCCAGACACCAACGTAGCTGCTCCTTCCAGAGCACTTCCTAAGTGGGTTATACCGGTGTGCCTCGTCGGTGCAGTTTTGCTTCTTATACTCATAGTGTTTTGTTTATACAAGGTGAGTGAGTTTGACGACATGCGAGATTGGTAGAACAACGAAAAGTGCAGAGCAGGGCATACAAATAATAGCATACCGTAAGCATAGCATAGCGTACCGTTATTTATGAACAGAACCTTGCATGACGTAACGCGATCGAGGCCTTGCCTGGCGTAACGTGACGTAATGTAACGCGTTATATGCTCGTGAAATCTGCTTTCTTTATTGTGTCAGCGTTCAGTTTTATACCGAGCAAGCGCAGTGAGACTTTGCGAGAAATCAGCTACCTACCAACGAGGGATAACAAACTATGAAGTTCATAATGATCTTCTTAATGAAACACGTACGCTTTATAGATAACACAGATCCATAGCGATAACGCTTGTAATGGTAACTTTCGTAATGCACTACTTTATACGGACCCACAGCAGTGCAGGTCAATTAAAAGAAGCAGTAGAAGGAAAAAAGCTATGCAGATAATACTTCCACATAGAGTGTTATGCATGGCGGGAGCCCATATTCCGTAGCGGACAAATCCTATACTAGGGCTATGTTACGGCATTTTTTACAGACCGAGCTATTTTTAGACGTACTTTTCCCGCGAAAAGTTCAGTTCCAGTCCGCACGCGTCAAAAAAGGTTAATTATGCAAGGCTTATGATTAGCTAGCAGGGCTCCTGTGGGAGACCAAGGCTCCCGTGGGAGACTGAATTCGCGGGAAAATCAATCTAAAAATAGCTCGATCTATGAAAACGCCGTGGACACAAGTATATTGAACTTGCACGCTCCGGGTTATGGGCTCCTAACATGGCAATGCCAATTATTCGAATGCACATATTTGGGGTAAATAAATGGTGATATCAAGTGCATTTTCTTCATTTTATTTTCAGCTGGGATTCTTTAAGCGTCAAAAATACGACAAGAACATCACAGACCCTTCAGAAACGGAAGGCATGTTAGACAATGGAAAAGTCTGATTATATGCAATCCGTGTTGCAATTCAGAGAATTGACTGCCTATAGAGGAAGGCAGTAGAAAAAATACCTTCTGTGAAGACTGCGAGACAATACCCAGTCGCACCTACGCTTTCGACACCCTCTCTACGTTGGCCATTTTATCCAAGCCACTGGTCCGTTCTCTGCCTTTTAAAAGAGGTGAAATAATGCCTGAGCCACAGGATTTTCATTCTTAAAGGATTTCTGCAGCAGCTAGGACAATTTCGAGAAAACTGAGTGTGACCACACCCTCCTGGTTGGGTAGTTAGTCCCTCAGGCTGGAAATCTGATTAGCAAAAAGGCAATGCTAGTCGGAGACAAAAGTACCTTGTCAAATTTAACATACCGATGATAAAATTAAGGGTCGAAAAAAAATCACCCACTTTCGAGAAAAGGTTCGACTCAATAAGTCAAATTACTTTCCAAATTAATCAATCACTTTTCAAATTACCAGGCTCACTGGATTCGTCATCTATGGGAGCTTTGTAGACAGAAGGGTTTGCAAGTGGAAGGGTGTTCTATCCCGGGCCAGGTGGACGTTTTAAACAGCTTCCAATTGCATGCGCCACAACGCACTTCATTTAAAGTGAGTAAATTTAAGATTGGCTAAAATGACGAAAGGCGTTTGTCGGAACGACAGAATCAGATGATGAACAAGCTTTGAATTCATGGACAGACAACATTTCTGACAATTGAAACTTAAAATGAAAAGGAATTGAAGTTCTAAGCCATTGTGTATTTTGCCATCCGCCATTTAAAGTACTGCCTCACAAGAGTTAGTAAATTTGCAAATTGGCTTCAATTACAGAAGGAACTTGACTCTTACTACTCGATATTGAACAAACTACAGGTATTATCGGTTGGGTTAATTCTATCACTGTACAAAAGAAGTGGTTGGGCGCATGTTATTGGTGATTCCCACGAATTCAAATTCCCGTTTACTTCACAGATTTTTAATTCCTGTTGGCTTAAAGGCTGTTCTGTCCAGGGCGCGAAAGTGTCGTGCTTCTTGAGATCGTTAAAGTTGTAAATTTTTTAAACAATTCTAGTTTTTTATATGCGATTAGTATTTTTAATTAATTCGGTCCTTACCGTTTTAACGTGGGATTTGTCCTTCGCATTTACTGTGGACATTGTTACATAGTGTTGAAGGTAAACATTGTGCAGTGTATGGCAAGCTGTGGTTGTTCGTGTGATAGTTCGTTTGTGGCATTAATGTCCGTTTTCAGACACAAGCACGCCTTAAGGTGGCTCACAACCGATTTTCGCCTTTAAGTCTGTGATTCGAAATAACAGTTTTCACTGATTTTTTCCTCCTTCGCTTTGGAGCATCGTGTTTATTGTATAATCAGGTTACTTTGTACGTTTATCGGTTCTAGGAAACAGCTGTCATCACAGCAACGGTATAGCGCGACGTTTTTCGTTTTGAATAGTGGCCAAAACCTCGAAATCCAGTCGGACACTAGATGATCGAACTTAGCGTTTTTCCGGTCCATCCATCACATCTTGTCGCGGCCAACAGAAAGAAAAAAATATATTATTGAGAGTGCTAAAACCAAAACGAAGGTAATTAAAAAGCCAATCACGTTTTGACGGAAATACGCTCTTAAGCCAAGCAAAAATCGAAATAATTCACGACTTAGATTTGCTAGCCAATTGGAACGCAAAGCCGGTATCGGCAGCTGGTCAGTTGGTTTTAAGTTTTGTTTCTGAGAAGATCGCTCAAGTTTTCTAGTCCAGTCATATAGCAAAGCAAAACCAATGCAAATGCGTAATTACTTTAGACATTCAATTGAAAACTGATCCAGTAGCGTTTTTAAGTCATGAATCTATTTATCCTCCTACGCAGGCATTTTTTGGAATCGTGGGAGAGGAATGCCAGACAACACAACAGACTATCAAAAGATATTAATGTGTTTCGACTGATGGACCGTAAGGTGGAAAAACAACTGTTGTGAGCCACTGTAATGAAGTGTACCGTCGTTTATTAATTCGTTTGCTTCAATGGGATCGACCCGGCACCACAGCAAGAATACTGTACACTTTTAACATAAATCATGTTGGACTTCTATGCTTTGAAATTCACACTTGTGTACGTAAATTAAAGTTTCTTCGATTTCCGGTAATGCGGCTTAAATTAACGTAATTTATGTGGTAATAGACCTTTTTACCGATACGGCGGCCATCTTGAATTCTATTGTTCTGTGAAAGATATTGTGGGATGCCCAGGGGGAAAATGCATACATGTTGCCCCTGGGCATCCCATAATATCTTTCACAGAACAATAGAATTCAAGATGGCCGCCGTATCGGTAAAAAGGTCTATTTATATTGGAAATTGGTGAAGGGAGTTATTGACTTTTTTGTATTACGAACGAGATGGTTCAGGTGTAATGCGCATGCACAGGAAACTATTCCACCCTATGAGAAATTTTGTCATCCGAAAATTCACAGCAACGTAATGACCATAGACAATTTGAGGAAGCAGAATTTTCAAACCGACTATCGCGAACTTCGTTTTCAAGATGTAAAAACGGTTCATTTTTCGCGTAAGAATCTTTTTTAAGGATGTTGTGGCCTTAACAGTATCTAATGATTTGCAACGAAATTCTCTCAATCTTTTCAACTAGTAACGAGAGTGGGTTATTGACTTTAGGGAAATTCGTTGACATTCACGTTAAGCGAAAAAGTTGTGTTATTTACCGAAGAACAGGTCACAGGCCTAGGTAAATTATAATTTATTTTATTTTTTAGGAAACATGTTCCATATTAAAATTTCAGGTGGAAGTCAAAGCAAGTTGCATTTAAAAGTAATTACTTCTGTTAGGCTTCAGCGTCCAGTAGCCTTTATATTTTTATAAGTTTGTCATATTGGCCGTTTTTATACTAGAGGCACATTATCCGTCCAGACGAATTGTACGTCTTTTATTGGCCGTTTTTATACTGGAGAGGCATTATCCGTCTGGGACGAACTTGGGCAAACATTTGTTCTGCGTCTGTTAAGTTCGTCTAGCACAAGACGCATTATCCGTCTAGACGAACTATCTTCCGTTGTGCGTCGTTCAAGATAGTTCGTCCAGACGGATGATGCGTCTCTAGTACAAAAACGGGTAATGTTTGCCCAAGCTCGTCCTAGACGGATTATGTCTCTCTATTATGAAAACAGCCACTGTCACATAAGACACTGGAATTTGCCCAGTCCCTTTGTTTTTCTGGTTTAGAAAAAGCCATGCCACTTTAAGATGCCAGAATAAAGGAATAAAATTACACATGGTCAGTGTCCTTCCTTATCACCCAAGAACCATGAAATGCAACAACACCCCAGTTAGACAAACGTCAGGGACCTGGCACGAGGAAAGCTGTGCGCAGCTTTTATCAACTCCTTTGATTCACTCCCCAATCGACGCAGCACTAAAATTTCCCTAGAGTAACGCCTTCATTCGTATCTTTTTGTGTTTCGTTAGCTCTTGTTAGGGTTAAATTATTGTTTCATGTTTGTTTTGTTGTTGCTGTTTTTGTTTTTTTGTTTTTTGCTTTGGTTTTTGTTTTTCTTTCTTTATGTCATCCGTGAGTTTCACAGGTTTTTACACTGAGGATGAGCCAAAATGAGAGACATCGTCTAAGCCTCAGTTTTGCATCCGTTCGGTGCACGAAAACAACGAAATCGCACAAGAATGGACCAGACCCATTTCGATATTTTAAGGGTGCGTTCGATTGGCCTTTTTCCGGTATAAGAATACGAAGCTTCACGCCCAAAAATAACCCCTAGGTGAATCTTCATGTTATCGAAATGCAACAGAGATTTTCAAAATCGTCTCCCGTCAAAAAGTTGCTGGTAAGTCTTCCCAAATTTACCTCCAAACAAAAAATCCCAAGGTTATTCCGTTCACTCTTATTCCGGAACAGGGTCAATCGAAGTGGAACGCGCCCCTAAATTCAACTTTGAATGATGAACATGGCTTCGCAGCTCCTGGTAAAAGTAAGGATTCGTATGAGTTCTCGAGATGATGCCTTTTTGTCCAAGAATGAATTTTACCATATGGAAAATGGCCTGTTTCCTTTAATGAGACAACTTTTTCGGTTTCCTTTTTTCTTAAATAAAGATTTCATTTACAAAATGGAGGTGCGGTGCAGAGGAAGCTCTGCGCACACTGCTGGTCCTTCCTGGCTGCCAAAGGTTCATCTGACTCCTTGAAATATTTAAATGTAGCCATGGGCATCTCCCGAATGTTAAGTAAAAGTACAAGGGCGATTACGCATGCGCTCACTAAATACCCAAAAGAAGATGGAACCAGTAGCGGTACCTCTCAGTGGACATTTAAGCCTAAGCGTTGTACCATGACGAGAACCGATAGCGAACATAATCTATAAACTCATTTTAAAACAAATTCAACAAGCACAAAGTAATATACCGTGGAAACAAATTTTAAAACCTAGGATTTAGTCACAACTACCTCTTTGTTCAACAGTCCCTTGGATAAAACTGCTAAAGCAGCTTGAAGCAGTAGAGAACATCATTAAAATTGTAAAGGGCCACCAAGATCTCCACGGAAACACATGTCAAGTAATTTGAACATCAGCCTTCAAGTTTCAATACGGGTTTTTTGAAGTTTGGGATGACAAATATTCTTTTACCCCCTGTGGCTCAAAACTTAAACAAACAGTGAGTTTAATTTTCAGAAGCAACGCGATGACTGCTGAGTCATTCTGAATCAAGAAATCGCAAAGTTCGAAGCACAGTCCATAAGCCACGTCAAAGGCAAGGTACAAAGGGATCCAGTGTCCCAGATATGTGGCTTCTTTCCAGCCAAAGAATCGTAGATGACATACTGAGCGCAACGATAGAGTTTGGACTCGGGATTTGCATGGTACGCCACAGGAGCCAGAGTAATCGCTCGGGCAGGCACCTTGTTTGCCTTACATGAGGTCGGTAAACAGAGTGTCTCATCAACGCGTGGTTTAGGTTCACGTGATAGAATCTTTCCTCCACCATATTTGACCATCTGGATCAGGTCTTCCTTCGGGGGGTGGGGCGGGCAAAATTCACCGTAGAAGAAAAACTGAAGGCCGTCAAACAAGCTGGGAAGCTGTATCATGAAAGATAAAACAAACATCGAATGACTATAAGGTAGTGTCTTACAAGGGTCGATTTGTCCCAGTTTTTCGTAAGTGAAAGTTTCTTTACCTGGTGCCCAGGGTTTCATCACGATCTCCTGGAAACGAGGTTACATTTTCGAGTCCTCGCGTTCAACTGGCTAATAAGCAGAGACTTTTCTATGTAGGAACGGAAAGGAGCTTTCACAGAAGTGTCCAAAATTAGAGTCTTTCTGCAAGTGTGGGCGGAAAGTACTGGGTTTTGTTCACTTCGGATTAGGATTTATTTGGAGATTTTATTTTTTTCACCTTAATTTGTTTCTTTCGTTTTGCGCCATCTTCGACCCGTACTTGTAGAATTACAATAAAACTTTCGACACGACACTTCGCACTGTTTAATGGTTTCACGCTTAACATGAAGAGGAACTCTCTGTTCAACCGCGCTGAAAGACCTTGAGGGTTTTTGAAATTACTAACCTGTTTAACAGCATTGATGCGAGCTCTCTTGGGAGAATCTACAGATGCATCGTTTGTACCCTTAACTTCATGAGGAGATTCGTCCATCCAGGCTTTGCGTCGCAAGCATTTTACTATCCCTGTTCGAAAGAAGATCATAGCCATACAAATAAAATTTTCAACTGAATATACGGGTACCTTCAATTTCTAAATACCAGGGGTCAAGCACTGTTTTCCCGTCTTCTCGCTTCTGATACTGGTCGTTTTATATTTTATATTTTATATTCATATAATAACAAAAAAAAGCACTACACGGCGGCTTGAAGGTATGAATTTCATTTTCTCGTGGTAAAAACAATATTTTATTGCTGCGTTCTTTCGTAAAATACTGTTTTGCCATGGCGTAACAGCCTGTAATTACGTTTGGGAAGTAGTCGGTGCGTTCACAAATGTCCTCTATACTTACAGTCGTAGTTTACTATCCATTTTCCGGTCAATACACCATTGAGATACTTGATAGTCCTCGGACAAACTCCTTTGGTGTTTGTTGCTGTTACTACGTGGGTCACTAATCCACCATGGAAAGAAAAGTATATTTATGACATAAGCGAACACACGCACGAACTGCAAGCTTAAGTGCAACAGTTGCCAAGCAACTAGCATATCATCTTTCTCACGGGTACATTACACCATCACCATTCGCAACAGTTGTATTAAATGAGCCCTGACGAGTAAATTATCATTTTCAACTCACCCGAAAGAGAGAACTCGTTGACAATCTTTGCATCGAGAGTGAGTGCACAGGTTTGAAGATTTGCCTGCAACCAGTAAATCTTTAATGTAGTGTTTTGTCATCATAAAATTCCTCTCTAATAGGGCCAAGATCATGAGCGAAAAAAGCCTTTGAGAAGACACAGGCAGCCCAAGTTCAATGTTTGAATTACGGCGAAAACATACGGACTTGTATGGGAATACTTCACATTGCATTGCAGGGCATTAAAGGTGAGAATCTGGCAATAAAATCGTGTTCAATTGCTCTAGTTGTGTAGAATTTGTGTTCAGTCACTTCGTTGTTTTTCTGCGATTTAACGAGACTTTCGTCTCTCCCAAGATTCTCCATCTATCTTGGGCTTCTGCCGAGAAAGGCCATCAATCTTAATGCAGCACCAGCATTTTCATCGAGAACCTACAGTATTTGCTATCATAAGTCGCCCGGGCTGATCTAGCATCTACTTACGTCCAAATTACCTTCTGCTCCGAGCTAAGACCAGTTGCAAGCAGAACTTTCGGAGAAGCATGTGAACACTGGAAGACCAAGGAAAGAAAAAGAAGCTGTCAAACGTTAGTTCTGTAAATCCGGGAAATTCTTAACTGTCCCAACGAGAGTCCTCAAATTACTGGACACAGAAAGAAAAGGAACATCGGACAATTCTCTGTAACCTATGGTGGCTACCAAATTCACGCCATCAGCTATTTGGTAACACTTTGCTGAGAGATGGATATCAAAGTTGAAAGAGGGGGCATTGGGAATTTCGCCATTTTGGGTCATTTTTTTTGCGGTTTGCGGCTTGACCGATATCAATTGCAATTTTACTATCTCGGGCAACTCCGCCGCTTTTTGTGGTTTTCCGAGAGTTTTTTTCTTTGCGTTTTTTCGTATTCTAACCTTTCCGTTTTGCGGTAGCAATGCAGTCCGCAGCCGTATGAATCCCTGGCTTTCCGTTGTCGGAGTTGACGTGGATAAGATGGTTCTCATCTCCTCGGTTGTTGCATAATCAATCGGCAAGAGTCCTCGTTTGTTTCTAAGATGTTCAAATCAAGAAATCATCACCATTTTTTGTTGTTTGATTAGGTTATCCCGCATGGTATTAAAGTGGACCTGCTTTACGAGAACGGTACTACGGCCAACATTCTCGTTCAACTTGTCGCGCAACAATGTTGCGTAGCAAGTTGTCGTGGTTTGTTGCGCATATTACCAAGTACCAGCGGGAGTTGTCACGCAACAAAATTTCACGTTGCAAGTTGAAACAGTGTGTTGCGCAAAGTTGACATGGTTCCTACTTCTCGCAACAATTTTCTTTGTAGCGCTGGTACGTAGTAATACGCGCAACAAACCATCACAACTTGCCACACAGCATTGTTGTGCGACAAGTTGAACGAAAATGTTGCCCGTATTACCGCATCTTTACGAGAACACACGCGCATTATATATACAGGTTAGATACAAGGGGACTGGCCAGGTGTCCTTTTCTCGAAAACGGGCCCAAAAAGCAATTGTAAAACTGATATCCGCTTATTCTGAAAAACTGGTCTTTTAAACATACTTTTAAGATAAGAAACAGCAAACTAATTGCAATGTTTCATAGCTTACAAAGTTTTCCTTCTCAAGATACGGAGGGAATTTACGCCCGAAAGGTTCCAGGTCGCTGATCAAGAGGAGGTGGCGTAGCTCATCATTTGCATGCGGGGGCTCTAAGTTCAAATCCCGCTCTCACCCCCTAACCAGTCCCGAATTCGACTCATCACGCTTTGTAAAGAAAGATCAATGTTAGGTTAGGGTTAGTTCTAGCTGTTATATATCGCTATTTGCTGCTGTACATCGCACGTATACGTCGCTAAGTGCTGCCTTTGCAGTGACATTCAAATGGTTAGACTGTCTAGTCTTCTCGGATAAGGACGATAAACCGTAGGTCCCGTCTCACGTCTCCCGTGGGACGTTAAAGAATCCGCACACTGTTCGCGAAGTGCAGGGGACATAGATCCCGGTGTTGCGGTCTCTGGTCTTGGAAAAGGGCACACTATCAATTGGGAATTTGCTCTGTTGTATGACCCGCACCACCTGCATTGGTGGTGAAACTCAAATAAACTCAAACTATTTGTTATGCCCCGCTGCCTCGCATATTGTCGCCACTCGATAGCGTGATAAACCAAATGCGTTGTTCGTGTAGGATGCTATGCTGAAGGGGAAAGTGGATTATCGGTTGCACTCTCTTAATCACCGCTCAAAACTTGTTATTACTAGATATTAAGACTTGAAGCAACCAGCTGAAACGCTGCTACCTCCTAAACTTCCTAATCTTCCTAATCCGGTCTCCGAAAACTTCCCAAACTGGTACGAATCATAAATTTCTTACCGGACGTTCAGAGGAGCTCCTGTGGTGACCAACAGCTTAGCTACTTCCAATCTTCCATTGGTGACGGCATCATGCAGGGGCGTATCATGATCAAACCCTCCTGGCGTGTCAATCATGGCACCGTGGTCCAATAGCAGTTCAACGATAGATAGGTAGCCATGATTGCAGGCTTCATGCTGAAAGTTGCCATCATTTATAAAACAAGAATCAGATAACTTGATGTTTGATGGCCTGGTAGGACTCACAAGTCCCTGCTAAGCCGAGTTAGTCCTAGGTTAGGCTTGGTTTAGGTTATCTCTGGTAAATGTACAGGTTTATCTTCTCTCTTCGTTACATGTGGGTTGAAGCATTCAGTCTGTCAAACCTGTGCACACCACTTCTTCAAATGTAACCCTTCATTAACTTTACCTGTTTATATAATGCAGCTATTAACAGATTTACTGTTTCTCACCAGCGGAGTCCATCCTGCATGGTCCTTAGTGTTTGGGTCAGCTCCTTCAGCAAGGAATTTCCTGACAGATTCAACGCAACCCTGGAACGGAAATAACATGCATCTGCTATTTCAGCATAATGCTTGAATTTTGACTAGATTTACAAAAAGTCTTCAATACCCAAATACCTTAATGGCCGCTATGTGCAGTGGAGTCTCTCCACGTTTATTTCTTTTAACACCTGGACCAGATGTGAAATTCTGTGGACTGCAGAAATTTTGTGCTAAAATCTTTCTTTTGCTTATCCCTGTTATAAGAAAACAAACAAACACAATAAAAACAAAATGACTAATGACTGATTAAATTTGTAAGTCAAATAGACAAAAGTTAAAAATATATCATATGTTGGCATGACATTTGGGTCCAAATAAGTAAAAAGAGAAGACCTTTTTCATTTAATATTACCTGGCTTAACAGGAGTTTCACTGCTATTTGTGATTGCTTTCTTCCTTTTGTCGGTAATTGCTCTCTGACTGGAGTTACTAGATTCTAATTCTTTCTGAGGTACGGTATTTGATGATAACTGTATTTGCAGTTGCTGTAGCTTTCTCTTCTGCACTCTGGTTGTTTGAATACCCTTTACTTCCTCACTGTGTACGGTTGTTCCTTAAACAAAGAGGACAGCACAGGGTAAAAGACAACCACTTATGTCCACACAGATGTATAAAATATTAACGGATGGGAGACTTCTCCTGATGAAATACATTGACATAATTAGGTTAATTTTGTATTATTAGATCAACCAAACAGTTCTGCTGAATGACAAAGCTGAATTTTTGAAACAATGCTTTTCAACTGTATTAAAATACATGTACTGGTCACCTTACTGCCAGGCTACACTGTATACAAAAAATGTTGTGAGCCAATCCATCAGTATATAGATTTGAAAACACGGCCACCACATCAGTCAAGGGTAAGGCTGGAAGACTGATGCCATGACTTGCAACACAAATACAGTGGCAGACAAGTGTACACAAAGTATGAGGTAGAATTCCAAGCACACTTTAAGATAAGCATCTTACACTGAATTAATTTACTGCTGGCCAGTTAGAATTTTCTTGAAAGTGAAGAATGATCATGATAGAATGAATCATGATAGAATGATAGATAGAATGAATGATAGAATTTTCTTACTAATTAATAAATTAATACAACAAGTCTGCTACATTTGAATAAATTAAGGTATGATTTCCATAACCATTACTGTACCTTCACACCGTTTACCTCTTGATTTAACATTCGTGAACAAATTTCCATCAAGATTTTCTTTTTCTATATCCAAATTGCAGTCATCCTCTCTTTGCTCTCCAAATTGTAAGTAGTTAACATTTTCCGCCATTGGCTGCTCATTCTGTTCTTCATTCTCAATGTCCAAATCATCACAATTTGATACTTGTGTTAAAGACGAGGTTGTTTTCTTTGATAACTTTGTCTGAACAGCCTGCTTCCCAAAGCATTTGTCTTTGGCTGGAATTCCCTTGGATGATTTTTGACTTTTGGAACCTAAAGCACCACCTTTTCCTGAAATATCGTCTCCACTGCTCACCAGGTTTCCATTTTGGCAGGAGAGAACCTTTCCAACATCTTTTTCCAAATGGTTTGTTGCTCCTTGTTTGTAACTGTTTCGAGGTAGCATGTCATCACCTATCTCTTTTAAGTCAACTTGTTGCTCCATTGGTGGGGTCCGCATCTTTGTTTTGCCACATGTATTAATTGATGGTTTCTTGAATGATTTTTTGCGATTAAGTGACATCTCTTGGATGGCAGCACCACACTTTTTCAATGACTTAGCTGTTGCAATAATTTCTGGTGATGAGAACTGGTATGAATCAGTTTCTTGAACAACTCCTGACTGTGTTTCCTCCCAAAAAAACCCTGTGGAGAGGGCAAGAAAGAATGGCTTAGTTCTACTCAATCATATGCTGCTTTCTTTTTTCTGCAAGCATTACCTTTGGTGTTGTCATTATCTACAAGAGCATTTCTGTGCTTCACATCATCATCATTGTTGTCATCATCATCATCATCATCATCATCGTCATCATTTGACCCAACAAGCATTCTAATCTTGGCACACATAGCAACGGTGTTGGCAAGCTGACGATTAGTTTTCATGTCCTTCACCCAGGCAAAGGCTCCACATTCTGGGCATTTAGAATCAGTTCCCACCAGGTTCTCAATGCAAGCTCTGCAACAAGTAAATCTGGAATCCTTAGGCAAGAAAATGAGCCTCCAGGATTGACAACAAAAAAACTGTTATAACCAACAGTTCACTACCTGACTGACTGAGTAACCAACTGACTCACTGACTGACGGCTGGCTGGCTGAGTGATTGTGATTGACTGTCTGATTGCCAAGTTGACTGATCGACAATTATTGCCAGCTCGATTGACTGTCTGATTCGCTAACAGACTGATTTGTATTAAACTGATGGATTGATTTTTACCTACCGACAGAAGATGTGATCACACGCCTCTAATGAACAGGGATCGGACACCAGGCTGGAACTAGAAAAAAAACCATTAAAGGCATAGAAAGGTCGAGAAATTCACACAACCCAATGACAAACTCCCGTCCACAAAATTTATATTTAGTAAACTCACCAAACTTTACACTTTAATAATCCCTCGAGCTTTCCTAAAGCGTTTCTTGTCTTTCGCCATCCAATCATTTTTAATATATTCTAATTTAAGCTATAAAAAAGCACAAATCGAACGAGATTTTAGGGAAGAAATCTACGCAAGACGAAATTCCCGCGCTCTTAATTTTCTTGCTGTGTAGCCTCGCTTTTTTAACTGAGCCTTTGTAACCAAGCTAAGATGGCGGACAATCCCCACATCTTCTCTATGGAGTGACGTTTTTGCAAGTAGTTTAAACATTTATTCGAGCCAATTTGTTATGAAACTATTCAACAGATACTGGAAGGTCTTGAGTTGGTATAATAGGTGCATTTTGACCACGAGAAGCTTCACAATATGCGCTAATAGATCCTCTTCTGGGCCCTTTAGTTCTCTATTTCGTTCCAGCACACCGCGAAATGTTACATGTGTGACAAAAGATCGTTTTCCCGCAGTTCAGCAGAGGTTGAATTTATCGCAAAAGAGCAGATTTAAACGGATAACAAAATCTGTCCCGGATGAGCTGTGGGCTATTATCATACTTGGTAAGATTGCGCACCAACGGCTGAAAAACTAGTGAACTCCGGTCCAGGGTGAGGTACTGGGTTCGTGGTTCCGTTGGGGGCTGGGGGGGGGGG
>BLFK01000812.1:142527-166908 GCA_014634185.1 Astreopora myriophthalma | reverse complement strand
TGGGGGCGGGGGGGGGGGGGGGGGGGGGGGGGGGGGGGGGGGGGGGGGGGCTGCTAGCGGAGGAGAGGTAGTTTAACATGAACCATATGGGAGTTTTTCTTGTAGAACGATGGTGATACAACTCATAAATACAATTTAATTGTCTATTGCAACGCAATATACCATGACTCCTCCAATATTGCATCCTGACTCTACATAAACCATTACAATCAACAGTTCCCTGGGTTTTTCTGATGAAGGGCTAATATTCACACTGTTGGTATTTCAATCTCTTTATGGTGGCTATCTTGCCTTCGTTATTATGTAAGCATGGAGGTAGAATGGGTGAGTGGTGAGGGCAAGTTGGACCCCTGAGGTCCTGGGCTAACTTCTCGCTCTGACTGCTTGCTGGAATAGTCTAACGGTCATCTCCTCGGCTGTGCTTGTAGATGACCAACTGGCTTGTTTCATTGGTATGATTTGTTTAATTCTCGCTGAAAAGCCCCTCAAGGTCGAGTTGTCAATGACATATATCTTGACTTTTTTTTCCTATAGGCCCACATGTAGCTGATACCAAGTTTTAGCAGCTGCTTCCCACCAATTCAGCAGTAAAGTTCCTAACTTCACCCCTTAATGCACTCAGTGTTTTCTTCTCAATTTATCTTACCAGGAATTGGAGGAGTGTGCGTCTTCATGGCTACAGAATATAACAAACTGATGAACAGCAAAAACAAACCTCCAGAACTTGAGTACAAACTAAAGATGGCAAAGGTACTGTAGTGAGAGATTGACATTCCTTATTAAAGAATTTCTTGACAAAGAGGTCAACATCATTGCATAATCTGTGCTGAAACGTTGAATGTTCTATAAACTTAACACTGCTTACCATACAGCAACTAATCTGTGCTTGGTTTGAACTAATTCTTGTTTGCTTATCTTTAGAAAAAAGATATTGATGGGAACAAGGAGCAGTCCATTACTTTATTAAAAGAAGCTCTAAAATTGTTGCATGACTTCTTTGTGAGAACTAAGAGCAATTCTTCTGAAGGGAATGAACAAGAGCAAAAAGATCAAACCAAAATGCAAAAGTACTTGAGATACGTGTTGGATCAGGTATGATGTAAAGTACATTAGGCTGACCTCATTTTACAGCAAAACAAACAAACAAAATCCATCACTGCTATTAAGTGAAGCTCAGCACATTTTACTGAATTTTTGACACTTTATTTTCTACTTGCAGTTGGCAAGTCTTTCATTTGAGCTTCAGAGGTGGAGTGAGGTAAAGAAATATGTTTATTATTAGTGTAATATGAAGTGTAGCATGCTTCCTAGACAAAATGAATTTGATAAGTTTGTCCATTTATCACATCAAATGTTGTATAATTGTCCTGACGATAGTAATGTGCAATAGTAAATAAGTATGCTATGGAAAATGCTTCTTCTTCTTCTTCTTCTTCTTTTTTTTTTTTTCAATTTAGGCAGAGCACTACTTCCGCTTGCTTCTCAGAGAGCTTTTGTCAGCAGAGACGCCCAAGGTACACATGAACTGTGAATAAAAAAACTGAACTACTGGCTTTTTTAAATATCATGTTACATTTTGTTATACTTAAAAAGTGTCAAGCTGTCAGGTTTAGGCCTGAGTTTCTCGACAGGCGCAAAACGTTTCTCGCTCTTTTTCGTGTGCCACAATTCCTATGTGTAATAATCCAATTCCAATTTCTCTTGCATGAAACCTTACCATTCCTTTTATCCTTCCTAACTTGAAAACATGTGAAAGGACTTCTAGAATAGACGGATCGTAATTTTTCAAGTGCCTTTTCCGCCTTAAAACTTTTCGGACTTGTGAGAAACTGTGAAGTTGTATTTAGTTTGTAAAAGCTAGTAAGATACAAGTGCATGTCGGTGCCTAGTGGGCCACAACTGCAGATTTTAAAAGAGCTTTTGTTCGAGAAAGGAAAATCACGACATTCAAATCGACTGAAAGATCTTAGAATACGAGTAATAATCGTCCAACCGTCCAATGGTGTTAGGCCCATTTTTCGTTTTGCTAAAAAATGTCTCCTTCTGTGCACGTGGCCTTGAACATTCCAAAAGAACGTCACTCTTTGTTCCCGTTAATTTCGAGAAACAGGAGGCCAAGGTAAAGATGAAGCAACCTTGTTATGAGGTTATGTGTCGCGGCCCTTCCGTTTTATTTCCAGTTGATCGAATTTGTTTAAAAGTAGTTCTCTTATCTTTGGATGCCCACATATAGAAACGACAAGCACAGGATAGAGTTGTTCGAAACAGATTTTGTGCTAGGCAAGGATAGATACCATGGCAACCTGTATATTTTAGGGTTAACGCTTCAGTGAATGGCTAAGTGGCGTTTGCTTAGTGCAATTTTCCTTTCATGTATATGGTGTTACACCTATTTCTTTCTCATGAAACTAAATTTGTGCGGAGCTACTTAAATAATCTTGAATCCTTTCGACCTGTCGATTTCCAAGACTGAGGTAGCTTTTCTTTCGTCATTCTTTTTTTGTTGTTGTATGGTTACTGGTCACTCGCCAAGGACGATGAAAGTGTGGTTGAAGTTTCCCTCAAGCTCTCCATAGCATGCGCTCATCAGGACAAGTAAGAAAGTCTTCAATTTAGAGGGTATTGCTTTGTTAATTGTGCGATATGCATTGACTGTGCGACAAAGGCACATGAAAAGCGTTGTTACAACCAGAATTGCGACAATATGAAATTGAACGTCGCATGACATGCCGCCTGATTGGGCCACATTTCTTGCAACTTGCCTGAAGTTTCCTGAAGAAAAAAGAGAAGTGGTCTTCTGTATTAGACACAGCTGATAATTTGCCCTTAATAGAGGCAAAATCTAAAACCCTGACTTTTGTGCTTTGATAATTCTTATTACTTGCAGACATGACCTTGCTGGTCAGGGATTTCAGTGGACTACTGAAACAGCGCAAAAGAAGGTGGACGAATCTCCAGATGCAACAGAGAATAGGTCAGAAGTCACATCAATTTTTTAACAAAATAAGAACATCACGTGACAATAGAGTGTTTGCACACCTAATTGGCGGCCATATTGGTTTTATACTGAAACAAAATAGAGAATTCGCTTAAAAAGACAGTTCACTTTCTAAAAATCTTTTTCTCTTCCCAAAAGTGGCACCTGGTGGGTATTGAATCAGTAAGTCATGTTCGACCAAATGTCTAAAAGAACTTGCCTTTCTCACTCGCAGTTCACGCAACATGGACTAAGATTTCGAACGATATATATTTGAGAATGAAGTCATTGTGTCTTCCATGTGGTACGCAAACGTTTTTTGAACGCATTGGAGCACGTGGAGTGTGGGCATGCACATTTGCTAAAAATGACAAAATGACAGCTCTTTTGAAGAAAATGTCCTCCCAAGTTATTTGTTATTCCCGCCAAAGTAAGGAAACGCTATCATTGTCAGCGTAATTATTGAAATGGGGTACGACTGAGCAATGAGCGCGCAAGAATTTTGACAGTTGCGGTAAAAAAACAAAACAAAAAAACAAAACAAAGTAAAAAGAAAAGAAAAGGCCCTTTGTAACCTAAACTATCCACGGTTATTGTTCCGATGTAACTGTATGCTATATCAACATCCGACACCGTCGAGAAAGTATCCAATACGAAAGACTTTCGTCTGTTGATGGTTTTCTGTTTATTCTTGTTTGTCTAAATGTTTTTAGCAAGGCGCTGTTAGGCGTGTGCCTGGAAGCTTGGGGGACATACCTTCTCGCACAAGATAAGCCGGTGGAAGCAGCGACATTGCTGGCAAGGGCTTTGAAAGTCTCTAGAGAGGTTTTAGGGGAGGATCACGAACAGGTGTGCAGTCGAGACAAGCAGTGATATGTTTGTTGTTGTTGTTGTTTTTTTAATCTTTTGTCGTAAAAACAATAGGCAATGAAAGCTTCAAGCAAATTTGTGCAGCCGGCACGAAGCGCGGGAAAACTAGTGCAAATGTAAGCTCTTTCCCAGTTCACTTCATCTTCTTCTTCAAAGCGAGTCTAAGCGCGAGAGTTTTACGATGGTAACTAGTTTTACTCGGCATGTGATTACAATTTGAGACTTCGCCTCAATACCACACTCGCACCAGTGTCCCCAAATTTTCTGGAATAGTCAACGACACATACCCACCCCCTTCCCTACAAAACTAATGCTTTTGTGGGGGGAGGGGGGGGGGTCAACAGCATCCGTAAACTTTATTACTGTACTCCAGTAAGATGACTCGTTTATGTTCGTAATTTCAGACAACAGTCATACTTAACAACCTCGCCAAGGCTTATGCAGAGACTGGAAAGTACGAGCTTGCAGAGGAGATGGCTAAAGAAGCAGTGCGCATCGCCGAACTTACACAAAACTCTCATTTGTCACGCTTTATGGCCAATTTAGGAACGATTCTCAACCTGGAAGGTAGGTTGATTTGGTCTGTAGTTGATCTGTAAACTCTTGTCCATGGTGTGATATCCAAGAAATAAGTCTAAAATGAGGCGTTGAGGCTATCGAAATTACATTTGGAAGTGCTTATTTGTCAGAGGAGAACCGATCGTACGTTTCCGTGCTGATGTGTTCCTACATACTTTGTTCTGCTATCAGGAAATGTTTTAAAAGCTAAGGACGCTCTCCGGAAGGCGCTGAAGCTTGCAGATGAAGCGAAAGACGAAGAAACAAAAGAAATGATCAATAATAGTTTGACCGAGATGGAAGGATGAGACTGTCGCGAGAAGAACAAACGAGGGCAATGCCCCGCCCACGTTTAAGGGCCAGTTGTTTTTCCGAGTGGTCATGGTTGTTGTTAACCTCCACCCAAGTAACTTTGCGAATACCTGTATAACGGAGTCTGCGGTCAAATAGTCTTGTTTCAAAAGACATCCAGACGAGGCCGATGGGTCATTACAGCCTCCCTTGTGTGTCAAAACCGCGGGGCCGAGTTTTTCGAAGCAGTCCTATTAAAACTTATATGGTTATCATGGTGTTTATCCCGGGTTAGCACTGGCCCTGTTTCGAACAACAACTCCCTGTTGTCACCAGCGCCTTGGTTAACTCATCGGGGCTATTCACTCAAGCGACCATGCAGCGGCCACATTTATTGAATCTCTCTGCTCTCTGTAGATATGGATTGTGCGAGAATTAACAGTTATACAAACTGAAAGCGTCAGCCGGGAGCTGAGTCCAAGACTCTCTAACTGAAATGGTTATTAAAATGACGTCGGAGAGACTCGTTATCTTCAATCCATAGCTGAACAGACATACGGCAAAATGGATGATATTTGTGTTAAATTTGAAGTTCATGAAAGTCGGGCAAAGATAATGTTTCACGCAAACGGTTGCCGGCATATTAAGCCGTGTGGTAAATCTTTGCATAATGTCGTTACAGTTAAGAAGAAATTTAAGCCAGGGCCAATTTTTAACTGCATTTGCAGTGTTATTCATAGTTTGACCCGCCGGCCACGTTTCCCTGATTACCTATGATGAGGGTGGTAATAAGGGGGGGGGAGGGGGGGGGCTCTAGATCACCTTTCACGGAAAATGAAATGGTCCTTTCACAATTCACGAAAACGATGACATTATGCAAATCACAGTTCACGGGGAATTGTATTAATCGTTTCACGGAAAATACTTTGCAAAATCACGACTCACGGCTGCTATGGAAATCACGATTCATAAGTAAAGAATTAGCCATTTCACATTTCACGGGAAGAAAAGAAGAGCGGATCACGTGTCGCGAAAATATCCTTTACCACCCTCTATGATCTATCCTGAATTCTCCAGCAGCAATGAGAGAGTATTCAGAATAGAGCCACGTGTAGTCAGTTAACTTAAGCTCATTCGTTTATCAGGCTCCGAAAACGGTTCACAGATCCTTACATTTTCGCCTAGCGTGAGAACATGCCATGCCATTTACAACCCTTATTGATAATCTCCTGTCACAAGGTTAATGTTTCACGAGGTGCGAAGCGTGTCAAGGATTGCTCAGAGACGCCAACTGGGGTTTCACCTCATATCGGTAGCAGTTTATCAGTTTTGATAAATACGCATGCGCTAATTTTTCAAACCGTGTACTCACTCCAGACTTCCCGTCTACTGCAATGCATATCACACGAAAGAGAAACTTACTGCAATCTCAAATATATAGCGCTCGAAATCCTATATTAACGTAACCGGAACTGAGCTGTGAGTACGAAAGGGCGTGCTTGTTTTCCTCTGTTCGTGAGTTTGGGAACGATGCCATATAAAAGAATTTTCAGGAATGATTAGCAGCTAATCAAAACAACCTTCGCAAATCACAACTGACTGGGTAAGTTAATTGGGTTAACAATTACTTGCACACTCTTGCATGTACCCAAGATCGTTTCTCGGGTACGGTGCATGTGTGACAGAGATGTAATGGAAGATTCACCGAAAGTTACGCTACGCACTGGTATTTGAAGGTGAAATAGGTATTTGTAGACCTAATACCTTCGAAGTAAGATGGAAACAGTGTATTGCAGAAATGAAAAAGTGTTTATCCTTCTTGTAGTATGACAAATCGAAGGAGCCACACCAAAATAGTTTATCTTTTCTCAGAAAGGAGAAGGTCGGGCTATTTTCAGACACTATTTTTGTTTGAAATAGCTCGTTGTTTATAATAACTTAATTTCGGATCATTTTGGTGCGTGCTTACGCTTATATTACGACTCACAGTGGAAATAAATTAAGTTTAATTAAGAATCTTAATTAAGATAAGGCTTGTGTCGACCAAACTCGTTCCCAGGCTCTATCCCTTTTCCTCCCAAAGACAAAGAGGGTGAGAACGAGGTTGGGTAATTTTCCAGGCTTTCGGCACAGCGGTTGAGTTATTGGTTATTGTCTAATGTTTTTTTGACTGTGAGAATTCATAGTTTGGGGAAGAAGAGTGAAACAATGGAATTCCCTCAGTGTGTTCTTTTTTTTACTCCCCGTGAATGCACTGCACAGTGCTCGCCATTCCTTAAACTGATTTTCACTACACCGATCTAAGGACAACAATGCCCAAGTATACGCTTCAACAGCGTCTTGTTTGAACTTGGGACATAATGCACTTGCCTAATTCCGGTTAGATCCTCTAAGAGCGCGAAGTGGTCGATACACCGTATTCAAAAATGACGCCCGATTTATTATTCTTTTGTGTTCAGGTAAATTACACCTCTAACCTCATTTTAAAGCAAAGATTCTTTTCAGTTTAGCACATGATAACAAGGTTTGAAAGGCTAATTTTAATGAAGACAAAAGTCTAAAAACTGTGCATTCACTTTGTAGAAAGGGAGAAGGTGTAAAAGGGGCGCGAGGCTTCCCTTCCCAACCCCTTTCCCCCCGTTGCCAACTACTCCGCTGAACCCCGCCCCTGACCCAGTGATAAGTGTACAACTTTACAAATCGCAGATTTTAATGCGGGAAATAAATGTTTGTTTGTTTGCTTGTTTTGTTTTTAACAACTTTTTACCAAAACGAAAGGACTCGACCGTCGTATTGAACTCTTCAACAGGAACAGCAACAGCAACAAGGTGTTGAAAAAATCTTTAAGCATCAGCAGTTGCCTTTTGAGTGAGCTTCTCATTTCCTAGTTTCAAAGGCTGTACCTAAAATAAGGAGCAAATGAACGCAAAAAAACAAATCACTTTGTTGAAACGAATATCAGACCAAAAAACTCAACGTGTCGAAAGAAAACGACGCTTGGTTTCTTATATAAACCGAATTCATAATCGGCGGCTAATAAATTATTCTTTCCTCTTTATGTTAATTAACCTCACCAACCTTGTTAGCGAGTGAAATATTTAAAATAGTTTTTGCTTTAAAACGAGGCTGGTGAGTGTAATTCGCATAAAGATAACAGGGCTCGACCGCCGCTCACAAGCATCTTTCAATCCGATCATCGCATTGCTTAAAATGGTTAATTGAAGACTTCTTGTCGGGGGATAATCGTTAATTTGGGTCAATTAACGGATAGAAATTTTCTTGAGGTAGTGTTATGCCATGCAATTTGTCTCGCAATGCCCTTTGAGAACGAATGGAGTAGAAATGACGCCGAAACTTGGACCTTTACGACGGACGAGAAAACATAGAAACGGCGGCCATGTTAGACGAAAAGATATTATTTCGGAAATTAAACTCCAATTTCATCTTTGTTTACGTAAACAAGAAAGACTGCTTGTTTCGTGAGCTAGCTTTGTATCTTAATATGCCATGATGTCAGCGGTTTCAACTTGTCTTCCTCAGCGCAAGAGCTTGTGACTTATTGTTGAAATTTGTAGAGCTTTTACTTTCTATTGTGTGAGCTCCGGCCCCGAGGAAGATAAGTTGTACTTGTTAACATATATGCCATGGAGTCAGCCTTGCAATCAGTGTGGCCGATGGCACGTGATACCTGGATCTCTAGAGCTAGACTGATCCGGCATCAAAGCACTTTTTTTTTTAATTAAGAAGAGTTTATGTTCTTAAATGGTCGCAGTTGTTACCTAAAGTCAGGGGAAAACAGGAGTCCCATTCTCTTTTTTCAATTCCTTCTTCGCCATTTTGGTCACAAGATTCCAGGAAGCCATAAATGCAAGGCTCATAATCGAGCACGTCCTTATAGAGTCGCTCGATCTCGTCCTTGTCGAGTATATCGTTGTTGTTGGCGTCAATGTAATCAAATTCCCACTGAAGGACAAGATGAAACATTATTTATTAGTAATGATGATGATTAGGAAGTTAACTGAGAGAACGACAGCCGGAAATGTGCCTAAGGAGGAGCCCATATGTAAGAGCGTACATAGACCAGGTTATTTTAAGTGGTTGCCACAGTTGCGAGCACACTCTTCTGTGCGAAAGATACATCGGTGACATAAATAATGAGCTGTCAATCGCTGTCATGTTAAGCCATGTTGATTGGATGAATGTGCCTGTCTGCTTTTTAGTGTGTGAAATGTGGTTCCAAAAATAGCTGGTCTACCTTGTGTTGGCGTACAAACCCAGTGGTGAGTATAGATGCCCATACTCATGGCCTCCTCGTTCAAGTCTGTAAGTACTGTCATCCAATTCATCCAATCAAATTGCTTAGCATGACAGTGATTGACAACTTATTTTTTTCCTATACAACGTATTTTTTGCGCAGAGGAAAGCGCTTGCAACCATGGCAACCACTTTTCGTGGGAATTTAAAAAACTGTCGCATATTGACGCATGGACGCTCCTACTATGGCCTCCTGATGCTGTTTAATTTTAGCTTTTACCGCTAGGATTTCGTTTCGTTCATCTTCAGTCAGGGCGTCGGCCCGTGCTGAGAAGTTCAGGGAGAAGGAAGGGTCAATCGACTGCTCGCGTGCGATCATGATCCACTCTAAGTAGCGGCTTGGAAACTGTAGCACGTTGTTGCAGTCGTTTTCATCTGCAAAAGAAACTAGTTTTAATTCCTTTTCCACTTTTTGAAAAAATCATTTTCTTTTTTCTTTGTATTGTGAAATATGGAATAAACATACGAAGCGCGTGTAAGTTGCAAAGTACTTTACTTTTTCTATTATTGCGTAACCCCTTGCGATCGATCTACAAAAAAAAAAACAAAAAAAAAACAAAAACAAGAAAGCAGGAAAGAAAGAAGAAGTGTTACCGTTAAGCAAAGAGGTCTTTGAGCAACCGAAGTCAACCGGAGGTGGAATTTTTGTATTGTTGGCCAGTGGTTTCGCCCAAATCTTCGATCAAATCGTTTCTATGCGAGCCTTAAGTAAAGACGGATAGCAGTTCAAAAGTGGTTGCGTCAATGCAGGTTAAAAGGGAAACGTTTCAGTTCGGGCTGCTGTCAACTGCAAGGGGCCCATAACTCTCTGGTATTTCTTAAATGCAGAAATATCTGTCAGAGTTAACGATTTAGCCAAATGTTGTGTCATTTTCGGTTACCTGGCAACCTGAAAACAGGTGGACCACTCCCACCCGTCAACTTATTTTCTCCCCCCAATTTTCCCGCGGCCAGAATATGGATATCTTCGCTCGTACGGAACGCTTGCTACGCAAGGCTAGTTACCTGACGATGTACAACTTCCTTCATTCTTCACTCTCATGGTAAGATCATGCGCACAACCGTACTGGTGCATTTCACAGCGGCTGTTAAACGGAAAGTTGTAGTAACTGCAGACAGGCGCTATCACTTCTGCTGCACAATTGGCTGGACATTCGCATTTAGTGTACCTATTCCCACCGTCTTCCGTGTAAGCGACACACATACTGCCCCTGGGACATACAACGCGCCTGCAGATGTCATCCTGGGCTTGGACCACCTTGATAGAGAAGAAATAGGTCCGCAATGTAAACGTGTATGAAGGATCAATAGATACGGTGGACTCCTGGAGATGAAATGTTGTGTAGAATCCCATCGGTCTTCGCGGGGATCATGCACGCTAAAGCAAGAAGTTGCTGCTGATTTAATTTCGAATTTAAAACTGATATTATTAGAAACTTGATCATTTCCGAATTAGCCGAAGACTTACAATGAGATAAGCAATTTTGTATTTGTTTTTCGGCAAAAATGTTATCGCTCCTGTCAAGTGTTTCGTTAGCTGAAGGAACTTAATAGGTACTCTATCCTTTAATTTTAAAAGAAGAAGAATGTATGTGTGGAGCTCTCACCCTTAGAAGAGTAGAGTGTTTAATGTAGCACGCGCGTGAAGGTCGTGAGAAGCTCAGATGAACGTCTTGTACACTTCGCCGATGAAATTGTGTTTTAAAAATCTCGAAAGGGCTTGTTACACAAGCTGGTTCTCGCGCGAAATGGTTCCTTTGCAATTAATAATTGCAGAAACATCTGACAGACAATTATTTCGACTGGTGGTAGAGTAGCGATTAGAACTTTTCTCGATGCGCTTTATGCTTGCTTCTTGCTAATTGGTTCGCAAATAATATGCCCTTCTACTTCATAACGGTTGGTAAATTCTATTCGAATGCGACAAACGGGCCACAAACTGAACAATACTGGCAATGAAAGCTAAAGACGATTTCCGGCGGTCGGTCGATGGTAGCTTATGCTGTGGGCCTTCCCAACGCAAGGAGAATGAAAAATCCGAAATATTTGAGACAACCTTGAGGACCATTTAGATGTGAAAATGCCTTATTAATGAAATCAACTTTCTTTCAAAATGAGCTCTGCTCGAGTTCTGAAAAGATAAAAAGACAAACCTACTCCCAAGAAACTATTAGCTCATCACAGTTATCTCGATATTTGGTGTCTGAAAAATCCCTTTTCATGGCGATGAAAGATATCACACAGTTAGGATTTCAACGATATTTAACAGCTTTTGAATATTAGACGTCTACAGAGCAATTTGGCTCGAGCGGAGATTTTAGTGCCATAACAACGAAGCAATTGTTTTCAACATCTGACGTTATACTAGTTGTTGTTGCTTGGTGAAGGGAGGCGAAGAAAAAGACTCTCTTAAAATCAGAGGACGGAGAACGCGACGAATTCCGTGGCCAGTAAAATGCATTGATTATCACAAAAGTTTTTTCGTCCTTCACATATTCCTTCGCGCTGAATAATTCCTTTCCTTTCCCTTTCGAAAGTCTGCCACGCAAGCTATATATTAAATAGGGAGGGGAGCTCTTGAACCGAGCGTGCATTAGCATCTGCAAGCGGGAAAGCACGTGCGCGCAACGCGGCAGAAGATTTTGCGCCACACCATAGCCACTGAAATGTTTTGAAGTACACAATCATGAAAATTTTTGTCATTTATCAAAATATTCACATTCCATTTCATAGTGTCGTTCCTCTGTTTCGTTTAGTTTAGACGAGAAAAATAAATAAATAAGGTAAAGGAACCGTATGTGTCAAACAAACCGCCAGATGTAAACGTGATTTTATATTCGTGTTCACACTTCAGATATTCCGTCTTCATATCAAAGTGTAAGCTGTTCTACAGCTCAAGCTCGTCCCTTAATGTACGTTGCTTGCATTTTTAAATTTGTTGCCCTTGAATCGATTTAAAGCTCACGCATTAAAAACAGTTGATAGTTGTCGCAAAACTAAGTCACTCCGGAATGGTTTGTGCTTTCATTGCAAGTGCATCATTTTCGGTAGCACCTTTTAACGTAAGGATAGTTTATGACTCAAAAGAACGCTGTTTGAGAAACATCGAAAAAAATGCGAGAAATGGAGGTTAACCCAAATTGAATATTTTCAAGAACCTTCGGAGAAAGACAACCTTGTGCTGCATATCGGTTGTAAAAAAAATCAAGCAAGGCGTAGGTTTCAACAGAGTTCGTATAAATCCATTTACCACCAATGTACAGTTGGAGAGTTAAAATGGGTTCTAACAATGACAACGATCTTTCTGATCGTTCACACATGGTAACACATGAGCTACGAACATCTTCATTTCTTACCTGACCAAAACTCGATAAATACAAGAAAAATGCAATGACGACATATCCTTCCATCGTGGCCGTAATCCGTTGCTTCTCGCCACCTACCGTCCTCGAAATTACACCGGAAAAAGTTGGATATGATTCTGCACAAAGAGGTGTTAATCCATTCGTGTAACATGAGAGGCTGTAACATACCTTGCGGCAACATGTCTTGGGAGCGATTTTGAAGGAGGCCTCTCAGAATGTGATAATCTTTGCTCTGAACACATTGGAACAGAATTTCCGTTAGATTGTTTGCTTTTTGACATAGCTGTCATAAACAACAACCACGTATTTGACATCAGGAAGATAAAAGCTGTACTTCGTCTAAGGGGCACTTTGCAGAAGTTGTTATCGCGTTGTTTTGACTGTCGGTTGTGGCCCTCCTTATAACCCTGTCCCTATCTTGGGTTCATAACACTCGCTCCAAGGCATATTTCTCTTTAAGATCATGTGTTTTAAGCCTGTAAGTGAATTCCACAACTGAAAACATTCCTTGCTCATAAAACATAAGGGACAACGTGACCGTTTTAACCGCCGGCCTACCACACATGGACAAACTAGTTTTCGTCACATCACAATTGCTGACGGACACGTACACGCACAGAGAGCTTTCTTTGACACCTATAACATGGCCTGACGACAACCGACCTTGCAGCGAGTAATAGCCCTGAGCCTCAGGGAGATCCCTAAAGACACACCAGTACGGGTAACCTGTTCCTGTCAACTGATAATAGAAAATTAGGCGCCTGACCGCGGGGAACTGTCGATTGCAGTCACGACAGACGAATTATACAAGGCAGTTAGCCGCCACAAATGACCGAGGAAGATATCATTTAACAAGTTTAATAAGAAGGAGCAGAAAGGTCGTGGGTTATGATCAGGAAATTCTGGCCCAATGAACTTGGTCAATGAAGCGATTTGAGCTGGTTAGCTTTAACCCTCTGAGAAGAGAGTCAGCCTTGTAATTCTGCCGTCTTCGCGTGTTTTTGTACGCGATCCTTTCAAAGAGAATTATGCATATGACGAGGCCCAAAAACCCCTGTTAGTGTAAGACTGCTTTGTGCCGACACCAGCAGCACTCCGTCAGCAGGCTGCAAATGAAATTGCCGGCCAAGGTCGAAATTAAGATTTCCTTGATTTTAAAAGTCACATTTGTGTTCCCTAGTGTTGCAGTTTTGTTGTGCTATTCACGGAACTTCAGCTTGTGTTCAGTTTGTCCAGTTCTAACACAAAATCATAAGGCTTGATCAGTCCAAACGTAAATAAAAAATCGCGTGGAAGGCTCTCCCGACCCGATAAATTACTTCCATATTGACGATGAATCCACGCGTAAACTGCGCGCCATTTCTTCATCCTTGATCAGTTGTGGAGGGAGGAGGTGATTTTAATTTCTTTTTAAAGGTCTAAATGTGTAAGATTGTGTACAGTAGTACCTTTCCATTCATTTGCCGTTGCTTTTGTTGTTCAGTACGCGACTAACGTTCGCATAACTGAAGGACATTATATTCTTTTTTTAGTTTGACAATGGACGACCTTAAAGGTGTCCTTGTTTTTTATGTAATTATTTTTCCAGTGTCAGATTTTTGCTCCCTTTCATTTCGGCATTCCTGAGAGAGGGTGATTTGATTAGGTGACAGAGATCATTTCCTCTTTTCCGCCTAAAAGCCTGCCCAGCGATATTGGCCTGTTAATCTGCATTCCTGATCTATTTCCAATAGCTCAGACTCTCAAAAATTCTCTATTACTATGCACGGTATTTCTGTTTGGTGCCTACCGATGATGACCCGTGTTTAACCGGTGAATGACTCTACGGGCCTTTATTTAACAATTATTCGCCGAAAGGCGAAGTGAATATTGGTGAATATTTACCGAGACGTAGCCGAGGTAAATATTCCCCAATATTCACTGAGCTTGAGGCGAATAATTGTTTTAGTATAATTTTCAGCAGCGAATATCAATAATCTTCAAATCAGCGTGCTAAGACACGATAAAAAAGGCACGAAAAGTGCTTGCTTAGTTTAGCAGCCGCGCCTTAAACTGAATGTTATATGAACCGGGTAGCGAGGTTCATATAACACCGAATTCTTAAATTCACCGATGAAAATTGTGCTACAGGTTATTATGATTGGTTCGGACTAAACTTGTTCGCATGACGTCCATGAACGAGTGCCTTTGGCAGCTTTGGGCTGGTTTATACGTACGACCCAAGTATAAACACAAGAAACATACGCAGGCGCAACAGCGTTTTGATAATTAGTGATTAGTACCCCTATGTTAGACAATCTCGTTCCTAGATCCCTCGCATCTTTTGATCAGCGCCAAGACAAGGAGCTCTAGAACAGACCAAATCTCCGGCGTTTAAGTTTCTTTGTTTATTGTATTTACATTTAATGTAGCATTCACATTTAAATGATAAGGAAATACTTGGAACAAAACGTTTTAACCCCAAAGGATTTGAATTGGGTACAACATTGCGTAAGCCGATTTGGTCTATAATCAATTTCCAGACTCCAAGATGTAGGAGTTCCGGTTACACGGTGCATCCCTGGCGTGGTCTACAATATGGCGTCCAGAGATAAAGTCGATGTGGACGCGTTCCACAAAGGTGTACAATACGGACTCGAAAACCTAGGAGAGTCCAATTATAGATATTTTAGCGGTTTTACCAACGGGTTTTGGCAAGTCACTCATATACCAAAGTTTGGGTTTTCACCTTCGATTTCCTCAGAAGTGAAATGGGGCGATCATTAGAACTCAAGGGTTTACAACAGCAGCGACACATTTTCGTGTTTACAAGTTTAGCTGGAGTTTTCTGTGCCATATTCGTTTAAAACTCCGGCGCGCTCAGCTGTTCTGATTTTGCTCACAAGCAATTTTACTTCCGGTAGTGAGCATGAGCAGTTTGATAAAAAACGCATGAGCAGTTTGATAAATCGAGTAGCCAAACAACATAGTTCTGCAAATTGATTATTCCAGAGATCCGTGTCTTAGCGCTGACCAAAAGATACGTGGACTCTGGGAGCAAGATTGGAGATGTTGGAACAAAAGCAGAAGTCCATAACCCAGAAGTCTCGATCTGGAATGGAATGCGGCCCACCCGTTTACGGTATTATCTATTTTTAGAACGGCAGCTGCTAGATTTGTGCCATTATCTACATTTAGCACAAGCATTCCTTCGTGCGGCTCTTGGTTGCGGACCAATGAGATGCGTTGTGGTTATCAGACCCAATCTGATAGGCCATTATTTGGCGGCACCTTTATACCAAATTTAGATAATACCGTAAACTGATGGGCCAAGGCCAAATGCGACAGATCGAGACTTCTGACAAGAAGTCGTGCGTGTAACCCAGCCTCTAGTCAGCAGAATGCGCCAGCGCGTGTCGATCGTGCTTTTGTAAGCGCCTGCAACGTGCACACAGGAACGAAATGTAGGCGAAATAATAAAATTGATGTGGAATCTCAAGTATATCACGAGGTATCCTTAAGGATACAGTTTGGGTTCATGATATGCTGTTGTCGGTTGGGGCTTGGAACGTTGGACCATTCCACACCTGTCGTTCTTTTTCCAACTCTCTAATCACAGATCAGAGAACAGATCGTTTTCACATGACGTCACGGCGGCCATATTGGTGTACCTAAACATAGAAACGGCGGCCATTTTGGTGTTCCGAAATAATCCTCGGGGAATTGAACTCCATTTTTATGCAAACATTATACACTTACATTATACCTGTCCCGAGGGAGACAGTTAGTTTTGTTTTCCCGAGAGTTCTGAAGTAATCAATATGGCCGCTGGTCACGTGAGTGAAAACGATCTAAGATTGGAGTCGAGTACGACTACGAGTACAAGTTTTCCGTACTGAGCATGCGCATTAGGTTTCGAGGTCGAAAAATTTTCAAGTGCGCGTGATCAGAACGGAAAACTCGTAGTCGTAAAGTCGTAGTCGTACCCCAATCAAAAGGTCGCTATTGTTAAGTAAGGAAAGAGTATTTGTTTCAAATTTATATATTTATAACGCCTGTAAATTCTTTAAATACATATAGTTCTCTAAATTCCATATAGTTTTATCGACTTCATAGCCCAACCTCGTTTCTAGGGTCTCGGGAACAAGAGAGACCTCGGGAGCGGGGCTGGAACACGTACACAAATGTAAGTCAAAGAATAGCCATCTCCTCGCCCTAGTCCGCTAATGGGCGTGGCAGATAGGGCGAGAAGATGGATGATGTAGACAAGTTAAAGCGATTCCTCACATTTGCATTGCGCATCCTTTCTGCGCATAATTTATGGCGTCATTTAGTGCGCCCGCGTGCACGCGCACATTGAAAACATGGCGGATTTGCCTTGATATTGAGTTCTGTCAGTTGAAAAATGGCTATAGCTCACCAACGAGCTCGAGCATGGGCACCCCACTTTTTTTTTCCAGTCATGGCAATCAACTTATCATAAGCTTTATGCGAGAAAAGACTCATCTGATTTCTATTGCTGAAAATTGAATAAATATGGAAAATAGCAGATACACTGTGGTCTTTTCTATTTCACCGTTTGGTAACCATGTCAAGAAATTTGGTTCAAATTTTAATTAAAATTCAGCTTTCTGTCTAAATCAAACTTAAAATGTTTATTTCTGTCCGACACGATGTATTGACTGTAGTTTAATGCGTATTGCCATGATTCTCGGTCACAAGATTTCACAATTACTACTGGGAATGCGTTCTTCTTATAAGCATAAAATAATGTCAAAATGGGGCATTTTCAATGCCCCAGTGCCCCTTAATCAGCATGGGCACCCCCCTTTTTATTTCAAAATTGAAGTTCTCATGTAATAAATATTCAGTGGACAAAGTGTGGAAGAAAGTCTGTTGCCACTTAAATTTCAGAAGAATTACCTTAAATAAATGAGTAAATAAATAAATGAAGAGTTGATTATAACGGGCGCTTCAATGGTTTGATTATAATAATATAATTGTTGTAAAGAGTTTTGTTCATTAAACTAACAGAAGACGTTTGCATGTGCCACGGGCTGTTGCTCGTGGCATTGCACCAAGTTTGCCACGTGCCAATTTTCGTGGTCGCGCAGGTTGTGTTTTCGCCTTAAATATCTTCACAGAGGCGTCTCCCTTTTTTGTACGAGACGCATTTTTCTCCTAGACGGACAATTCGTCTAGACGGATCATCCGTCCTTAAAATAGATCGAGCAATTGGTGAAGTAGACTACCTTCGTTGTGATTGTCCAAAAAGTGACGACACTCCGCTGGAAATCGCCTGAATCTTACCACACGCCATGTAGCACACCATTTGTCCGTTTTCTCTTTCAGGAGTATGTAGAATTTATGAACATAAACGAAGTCCAATAAAACCCACGAAAATAAGAACAGGTCGTTTTTGAAAAGGGCAAATCGTCCCAAGGCCTCTCTCCAACCTCCCATGCAAAAACCTCAGCCGTAAATAGTGGACGTAAGCGCTAGTAAATAAAATTTACGAGTCCAAATTTACAGGTGTTTTGCTTGAAGTAAACCTACAATGAGGTCAATGGCTTCCTTTCTTCTGATTGTTCGCGAGCTTACACATTCAGTGAGAGCGTCATCTAACGACACCTTAAATTCTCCGTCTTCGGGAGGCGTGTGTAGCAATCCCTTTTGACTTCCCCTGTCCGTTAGTAAATTGCGGCAAACTGCATAATAATTGTGATCTCTTATGGTTCCCTGGCAGAGCTCAACGGGGTAAAAGGACAAGCAGTCCTGCACTGTGTCCTCGCATTGATGGATTGTTTTCTTGGTTTCAGCTGTGGAGTAAAAAGTAAAATCTCACTGATGGACCTGATGGTACTAATTCCGTAGACATGCTACACCAGACCTCCCAATAGGCCATTTCCGGATTGATGTTTGCCTCTGGTTGAAAGCGGGTCTTGGTGCACAACCATTCAAATGGAAATTAGTTGGGCATTTTCATGCAAATCAAACTCATTATCATTTGAATGGTTTAGCACCAAGACTCGGTTTCAACCAGAGGCAAACGTCAATTCGGAAATGGCCTATTAATAGGCCGTTTCCACGATGGCGTAATTTACCACCAAGACCAGAATGCATTGAGTAGCTTCTATTGTTAAGCAAATTTTACCAATTGTCTCGTTATTCCCTGTGGAGTAAAAAAAATCCTTCGGCATAAGAAAGCATTTTCACAGAGCATTCTGGTCTTAGGAATAAAATCATCCATAAAAAAATTCATCACCATCGTGCAAATGCCCTATTAACAATTGAGTTCTTATCGCGAAATCATCGGGCGATATCCGCGAAAATTTGGTTCTGAAAAGCGACGACGTCAACGAGGGGAATAACGCAAGACAAAAAAATTGTCCTCGATGACCGTGTTTATCTTGGAAGACGAATTATTCGTCTTCCAAGATAAATACGGCCATTGACAAAGACAGTGGTTCTCAGCGTGTTCTTTCTGAGCAGCCGAATAAAAATTTTCCATTCCCTTTTTAAACGGCAACGCCGCTTATGCCACTTGGTGTACTTAAATAACGATTAAGTTCGAATGAACGAAAAAAAATAAATAAATAAAATAAACCGCACGATCCTGGACCAATCTCTCCCCACAGAAACGCGCCCAACTAGGCAATACCACTGGTAGCTACTAGGCTGTGGACTCTTACCTGAGATATTGGAGTCTAAGAGATCAACCACCAAGATGTGACTTGCATCTACCAGCCTCACCGTTCTATCCACTGTTACAGAAAAATTGTCCAATGCAATTTCAGCCAAATACAACCCCCAATGCTCTGGGTTATTGGTTAAATGTTTCGCTATTTTGATGACCTCTAAGGCAAGTCTTGCCCTTTCTATCCATGGCACTGACAGAAGGGAATCCAGAGGAACTCCTGTATCGTCAGTGACGATTGTGCGACCACAGGCTCCATAGAAGGTTGGAAAAGGCCAGCCATTCTTTGCAGGAAACACCTAATAACAGTTAATTCAGGCACTAACACATTACTCATTAAAAATGGAATTTACAAAAATAGGTAGTCGAGGACTACATGTGGCTACCACTGCAAGGTAGAATGAAAATTGGACATCATTCCTTTCATTATTTGAACAATAACATGTACAATCTCTCAGGATAACAAACATCCAAGGTATAAAAAAAGTAAACAATACTTCTCTTTGGTAGAGTTTTTAATTAGACATAAAAACTCATGAATATTCATTTTGAACGATAATGGTCCTAAGGGGTGTTTACATGCGAAAACTCGCTCCGGAGCGAAATTCATTCCGGTACGATTTGGTGATTTCATATCGAGTTGACATGGCATCGTTTTCTCTTCACCCTTTGCCCACCGCGGCTAAAACCACGCCCCCTGGCGAAAATAACGAATGCGCTACCCAGTCCAGACAGCCGGGAGTCTGATCTCATACCGAAATGAGTGGTCGTTCGTTGTATCGCGCCGGAGCGAAAATCTCGCTCCGGTACTGCTACCGGGATGAACCGACTCGCGCCGGTATGACATTTTCTGGTGGTATTATGCAAACGAATACGGAACCACGAGAGGGAAGCGGGGTCAACTCGCCCCGGGACGAAAGTCGCCCCGGTATCAGGTAAACACCGCTTAAAACAATGACAAACAACAGAGTCTTTATGTCTCGAAAGACATCTTTCGTTTCCAAAAGGGAAAAAAGTGTGTCTCGAAGGACACTTTCCGCGGTTCCCGTTAGGGAATTGTTGAAAGACAGTATCAAGTACTCGGCGCTGATGGAGGCATTGGAGTTCCTGAATTTTTCCAAAGATCACTCGATGATCACGTGCGGCAAACAACCTCTTCGGTTCGGCGGAAAATCCCGGCAAAGCGTGAATTAAGCGTAAAACCCCTTTGCGGAGAAACAGTTGAAACGTAGCTTGAGAGCTGTACCTGGTTGCTGGTGCCAAACAGCACAAACTCATTGTCACAAACATTTTGAAAGGTCAAAAGTACAAAATGAAACGGAATTGTGCGATAGTTGGTGGATTCTGTTTACAAAAGTTCTGCCCACCTGAAGGATAATCGGTTCCTGATTCACATGCAAAGTTGAGGCTAAGTACACTCTACCAATGTCTGCCACATTTTCCGTCGAATTTCCAGAGTACAACTGCTTTACTCTTGCCATAAGCCTCTTGGATGGGCAAAACATTGTTTCTTGCAATGCACTTGTGACAACAAAATGACAGTAAAATTCCACACATTTATAAATATTCTTATTATACAATCTGTAATTGAAAAAAATACTCCAAGCCTTCCCCTCTCTCAGTTTTGGGCCAGGGTATTTTTAAAAATGCTGAATGCTGAATGCTGAATACCGAACACCTAATGAATGGTTTTAGCTAGTGATTAGGTTTGAAGCTGGTTTTAGTGATAAGCTTTTTGGAGTGGCTGGGTATTCAGCAGTTTTCATTGGTACTCCAGTTAGGTTATGGCATGATCCACTGCTGACTTTCGTTCAGAGTTTGGCATTTGTTATTCTATGTTCTGCAAAATACCGCTGCTGCTCAGTTTTTGGTTCTGACACAGCAGATCCCTTCTTGGCTGAAGGCTTGGGTCATTCTCATTCCCAGAGCCCATTGAGCCCATTGGGCTCTGGGAACGAGAAATGGGCTTAGGTTTGCTTGCCAGGCCATCTGTATTGTCATAACGGGATATTGTTACAAATGAAAAACTGCTTTGAAAACTCTTTAGGCCATCCTCCTTTTATTTCTCCGTTTAGCGTAGTCTGACCGACCCAAATTTTTAGCATTTTCAAAAAAACAAACAAACAAACAAACAAAAATACAAAAAAAGTAACGATGCAGTTTAACCATTTTTCACTTTAAATAATTTTTTAAATGAGCATAGTAACAGTATAGAGAAAAACAGGTGCAACAACGGGAACATTTTTTACAGTATATTGTGCATTTTGTTAATCCAAATATGGAAATATTAACTTTTAACCCTCGTTGTGCATGTCTTGTTTCCAGGCTCCACAGCAATGATGCTGGGGTACCAGGCCTCCTATTCCGAGACTTTTATTTATTTATTTTTCCAATCCGACCGACCCACCGACCCACCGACCCAATATCAGGAAACGCATTCGACGCTAAACAAAAAAAAACAAACAAAAAAAAACAAAAAAAAAAAAAAAAAAAAAAAAAGAAAGAAAGGGGGATGGCCTATATCTACGAAGAATGCTGTACACGCATCTTGGGTTAAAAAGAAAACCGATGAACTTACCCGAAACCGACAAGAAGTGGACTGAAGAAAAGAAGGATTTCTGTTGGCGAGAATATAAATTTCCACCGCCAAATATACGGCTCGATTGAAATCAGGAGCTTTCAAAAAATATTAATTTTTTATAATTACTGTAACATGAACATTACATACTACGATTGGCCTGCCGACCGTGTACTGAATACAGAAGAGTTTTGTTTTTTCAACCATCAAATAATGTCACTGGCCCCTTCACACTGAGGTTTACCTTTCTATAGACGAGGTATGAAGAAATGACTTCCAGACGACATCTTGAACCTCGCATGGCGCATTTATCTTTCCTATTTGGCTACACAATTCATTGTCTAGTCTGTAAAACTCGCTGGCATTTCCGAAATGCTTGATGGAAATTGGTTTTCCGTTCCACGTGCCTTGAGCTCTAGGTGTCCATTTTCCCTTCTTCGTTCGTAATTTAACCCTGCTTTCTAAAATCCCCTTACAGAGAGATTCATTCTTGCCAAAACAAACAGGACAAAAGGTGACGCCACTCTCATCCTTCGTCAGTCCGAAGTCGAGAACATCGTAAACTGGCTCAAAGTTCAAGACCGGAGCAGTGCGTCGAACAGTCTGGAAAACAAGCACAAGCAGGGCAAAGAGCAGTGCAATAAGACTGACCTTTCGGCGTCTCTTGGGTGCGAGAAGCGAAACAACAAGACGCCACACATTTCGCATGGCAGATCGACGAAAAGTGTTGCTGTCTTTTAGATTAGATTTGTCGGTACAACACCTGCCTTGACGATGACGTCTGCATTTTGCGGCTTTGGTTTGTTGCCCCACACTGTAAACTGGACCGAGAAGCGCTGATCCAATGCCATAAAGAATGGTTGTTGAAGTGAATCATTTTCACCGCAATCACGCTGAAATAACGGCGAAATGGGCGCTAATACTTATTCACAGCGATTTCAACCAGGCGTTCCATTGCTGAAATCGAGGCTGCTCTGAAAAAACACCTGTCCCGTGTTTTGACTTTTGCTGCGCGATTTATTTCTGGATTTGGCTGAAATCATGTAAAAGCAATGGCCTCAAACTCCACACAGGCTACTTCTGGAGTTAGAGAACCAAACAAGGAAGCCAGTGGCGGAGAAGATGACGGCGAAGAAATGTTAGATCCACGTGTGAAGGTTAGTTTGCGTCGCGTCGCGTCGTGTTGCCACGAAGTTGACACGTAAAGTGTAGTTACTAAAAGAAGGAATGACCTAAAATGACCTAAAACGATTTCAAATAATCTAAAATGATCAACAACCGACCACCAACCAGTAAAGCAACGATCGAAAATGATCGAAAATTACCTACAACCTTTTGTACAATGTTGATCATTATTTTTCGGTCATTCCAAACTACGCGTGTTGGCAAATGACAAACCCAAATAAAATTGCGGTCCGAATTTCCTTTATGACACGATTGCAGAGCTGCGATTTGTGAAGATAATAACATATCTTTGTTTATATATTGCAATCAAAAGCAGTGATGTTTTATTTATTACTTTTTTCTAAGGGAGAACTTGATCGGTTAAACTCTTCTACAGCTGAAATTAACCGTTTGGAGCAAGACCTTGAGGTAACAGCACTTTTATGATCCAAACGATCTTTTAATGTTCGCGATTATGTATTATAGCATCAGTTGTCCCACAGTTTAAGGTTCAGCAGAGAATGAGCTTAATACCATTTAAGCTTCTCGCCTTTCTGCAAATACAGGAGAAAGGATATGACGTAAACCAAAAAGTAACAAAAAGTCGGAAAATTATAACAAACTAACTCCAAATCCCAGTGAACGAAATGCTTGATGAGTTTAAGTTATGTATATCATCACTGTATATCATCGTTGTTTTTCATGTTTTGTTTCCAAATTGAAAGGTCTTTTATATTTAAAAGAAATAATCATAATAATACATTTGTCTTCGACTTGTTGCTTTCAGTTAAAGAGATTCCTTGCATAAATTTCATAATATAATAACAAGCAATTTGGATATTAGCATTTAAATGGTAGAATTAAATATAAAAGCCTTACACGATGTTTTGATGATGACAACTTCATGTTATCGTTGTCAAATTCATGCGGCAAAATAAACATACAGTAAGTGGTGGACCTTGGTAAAGTGTTCATGTACAGTTTTCATGTAAATTCATAATTCATGGCATTATGCATTCTACCTGTTACCATCCTGCGCACCCTGGCAACCCCCTGGAGAAGTCCAGCGTAGCCTACAATCTCGTACAAAATACAATGAAACGGAAAAGCCCCCTTCCCCCTAAAATCAAGGATGAAGTTGTGTGAAGGCCAAAATCTGCCATTTTTTCATCCTTAATTTGGAAGAGAGAGAGAGAGAGAGAGAGGGGTGGGGGGGGGGGTGTCTTAATTTTCCATTTATTTTGTCCAAGATTGTAGGTGCAGTAGGTGTCTGCTGATTGTTGTACATGTAAGCTTTGCAAGTACAGTGTAGTTTAAAGAGTTTTTTTCTTCAATCTTCTTTCCCCATACATAAATGGGTATGCTTTGTGTAAGAAACTCTACAAAAGCATTTAAGTTCTGGTCTAAGGATCTGGTTTTGCTGTTGTACAAATATCAATACGGCTACCTCTTATTTTCTACACAAACCAACATATTTGTGGGGAATTGCCTCTTTCCTTGTGCACGGCGGCAAGGATTTGACATCATTTTAAGTATACTAAGAAAAAAATTGCCAATCTCTTTTTTTTTTTCGGGGGGGGGGGGGGGG
>BLFK01000812.1:76998-140305 GCA_014634185.1 Astreopora myriophthalma | reverse complement strand
AACACCTTCTTATAATATTTATTTATTCAAAAATTGAGGGGGGTGGTATTGGGGCCAAAATTTATGCAGCTAAGGTGGATCAGGTTGGCCAATACCACCTCTGCCAAGCAAGTTTCTGCACCTCACCAGAAGTAAAAGGGGCCAAAATATGGTGAAGAAAAAATAAATGAATCAGCATGAAGGAATTGTTTCTGTGTTCATCTTAGAAAATCCTGAGCATTTGATTGAGGAAACAAAATAAAATCTGTCATATACACCAAGTTCATAAATTGCAGCTAATAAATTATTCTTTTCTCTTTATGCTAATGTTCCTTACCAGCCTCATTTTAAAGCAAAAGTTATTTTTGAGCTTTACGTGTGAACAAGGCTATTGAGGAAAATTAGCGTAAAGAAAAAAGAATAATTTATTAGCCACCATTTGTCAATTTGGTCTATACACTTTAAGATCATTGAAAATCCTTAAAGACCCTTGAGGATCTTAATTTGAAGAGCCTCAAAGATCTTGGTAAGAATTGTGAGGATCCTTAGTAAGGGATCTTGGCAAGAAATGGTTTAAGATGCTGAAGTCTTTATTAAGATCCTCAGAGAACTGTAGAGGCCCTTAAAAGGTTTTAGGCAGCAGAGCATGGGGTGTTGCTCCGAACGAAAATATTGCCTGCGCAGCGTGAAATTTATTCAGTCTTTTGATCTTTGCACAAATCGTTTCATCTGGATCGCGCTTGGGGCGAAAATAGTATTAGTTAACATGTTGTAGAACTTCATCTTGTTTTGTGAACAACTCCAGCTTGAATTTGAGAAGGCAATCACTAAACGGAAGCAGTTTGCATGTGTTACTCATCCTGGTGTGTTCCTTTAGGTGATGGAGGCTGATAAAGAACGAGTTCTGAGTGAAAAAGAGCATTTGCACACTGCTCGTGCATTCAGTGAAGCAGGGAGTAAGGTGGCAGAACTGAGAACAAAATTGAATTCTGCAATCAACAAATCAAGGTATACTGTTCAGTCTGAGGTGTCCCTGGAAAGAATGGAATCTCATCGTAAAAAAGCGTTGTAAAGGTCCTTGCAGTTTTCGGCCAAAAGAGAGTGGGTCCTTTTAAATTTAGTCCAGGGTTCTTCGACTTCTTCTGCGCACTTGACTTCCAAATAGTTACACTTCGTAGCGTGGCGTGTAGAGGATATAATTATATAACTAGAGAAAATGAAAAAGTCGTTTTTAAAATTGTTTGGGCAAAATTGTCGAGGTTTAAACAATTTACTATAGCCATTTTATTGGCTTTGTTCACCAGTTCTCCCAAGTTGTCTACTGTTATTTTAATTGACATTAACTAAGTGTTTCTTTTTTCCAGGCCGTATTTTGATTTGAAGTTGAAGTACGATCAAATTCTTGAGGTAAGTAAATGATTAATTGCAAATGAAGACGAGAAATTTGGGTGTCTGTATTCGTAACAAATGAAGAGTTTCTGTCCGATCTCCCACTTAGAAAAAAAAAAAAGATTGTAGAATGATTGTACAATCCTTTGTACTTCTGTTAAATTTCAGATTTTATGATATAATATAGCTTTCATTACCAGCAACTACTATTATTATTTATTAACTTGTATGACTCAAATTCTGGCCTGGTTTATTTTTGTCAGACTCACAAGCGACAAGTTGAACTCACACAAGAAGGTCTACAAGCAGCGAAGAGAAAATACTCCTTAGCCCTAAAAAACTTGGAGGGAATTAGCGAAGAAATTCACGAAATGAGAAGAAGCCGAGAAAGCCTGGATACCATTTTATTTGAACGAGAAGAGGGGGTTGGGGCAGAATCTCCAGAGGTTGATCCGTCAAGTGATATGCAAAGATCCCTGTCGGAGACCTGGGCTAGGTCTGTACCAGATAAGACCACCTATGGCTTCAAAATAGCGTTGGTTTCGGCGTCAGCGAAGGTTGAAGAGGCGCCTAAGGAACTGACGGCCGGGATACCTGTGGGGGAGAGAGATGGGTCTCCTGAAGGGTGTAATTCTTTGGATGAACAAGAACCCAATATTGTCAGTAAAGAGGAGGCATTGCGCGTGGAAAAGGACAGCGTTTCCGAAGCTAATCTCGGACAAGAAATAGATGGTACAGCGCAAAACGCGGTTGAAGACAAAATCCAAGTTCCAGATGAACCTAGCAGCTCTGAATCCCGTTCAGATCTGGTTGGTCCAAATCTAGCTCCTCGTGATGACTGTGGCGACATGGAAGGGGAGCAAGTGAAAGAATGTGCTTTGCGTGGTGTACAGTTTTCGAATGTTGGAGAGCAGATGACAGAAGTACCTCCGAGTGGTGCTTATGAGGTGAGATACCCAAGCGAAGGTTCCGCAACCGGAGAAGAATTAAGTTCGGTTGATATCAAGCCAGATGATCTGGACACTGATAAGCAAGATGATGTTGAGACTAATAAGGAAGATTCCTTGTCAGAACGAGCTCCAGTCACTCACGTCCAAGCGCAGATCAGCAAAGCGGAAGGCGAAAATAAAGATGATGCGGTTGACAGCGACGAGCCGTGCAAGGTCGACGAAGCTAGCCGAGCGGGTGAAACTGGTAAAGCCAGGCGTGGAGAGTTATCGTCAGAAAGGTTGGCTGGACGAGGCACTTGTAATGAGGACAAAAGTGACGATCAAAATGATGGTGACCAGCGTTCGATCGACAGCCAGAAATCCGCGAACGCGATTGATGAAGCTAGCAATCCAGCTGAGGGTAGAGAAAGCGTGCCTGCAGAACTGTCGACTGGAAATATTTCTGGACGAAGCATTCTTGAAGAGGAAATTGAAACGGAGAGTGACATTCAGATTGTTAGCAACCAGTGTTCGCGGGTTGGCGGCGAGGAGTCGAACGCCATTGATAAAGCTAGCAGTTCAGTTCAAGCCGGAAAAACCATGCCTTAAAAACTATCACAACGTAAAATAAAAGTAAAGAAAAGATATATTTATCTCCCTCCAAGCTAAAGAAAACGCGGAATTGATTATTTAAGACTTGAAACATGTTTCTGTTAAAGTGTTGCCAATTCATATTAGCGAATCAATTGGTTTGGTTTCTTCGTGGGCCTTTTAGTATTTATTTTGGTGTATATATATTTTATGTGTAAGTAAAGTGATCAGGACTAACCAAAAGAGAGAACCTTACTGAGGAATAGACATTATTCGTATTCTCACGGCTGCACTGAAACGAGCATGGAATAGAGGCTGATGCGGGGGAATCTTTTCAGATGCAAATTATTTTCTCCGCATGAGCCTCCATTGTATGCTCGTTCCAGTCCAATACTGAGAATACGAATACGGTCTATTGCCATTAGGGGAAAAAACCAGCCCGTGCTGGGATCGATTTTAAGCCCGTAAGAGGATGACTTCAAATCGGGTGATTTCGGAGCAAATTCTGAGCAAGTTTGCGAAAAATTGAGGTGCATTCTGAGGTATTTCCTGTTTGGTGGAGTTACGGATGCTGACCCGTGTTTTTGTTTTTGTTTTTGTTTTTTGTATTTATGTTAATGTAATATGCAATGTCGACAGCAAATGTATAATGATGAATTTCTTAGGCGATGGACGTTAAAGCAGTCAGGATTAGATGGATTGGCTAGGGATCAGCACAAAATAGAAGAGATGAGTATGTTGTACTTTCTGTGTCCAGTTCCACTGAGCTCTCGTGCCCTGCCCCTCCCCCCCTCCCCCCCTCCAGCGTATTCATGGTTTACAAGGGAGGTCTTCCAATTTAAAACTAAAGTTAAAGAACTAAACAGCTTTGTGGGTTTTTCCTTCATCAGTTATAAGAGACTTTGAAAATACATATACTTGCGTGCTTTCAGTCCAGTAGAGTGCTTTGTTTTGAAAACAGAGCAGCTTGAAAAGCCAACATGGTGCCCCTATGAGGGGCACCAACGTGTCGTCTCAATGCCAAACTCGATCATTTTGAGTGGTACGCACGTTTTACCGAATACTAGTTACTCGAGTGCGGGCAGCCCTAAGACTTTGACGCGTTTGTTTATTTTTCTTCTATGAGGTCTGGATTTGTTGACTTTATTTATTGGAGGGTAAGTTATTTCGTTGTTTACTCGCGTGACACAGAAACCAAAAATTGTTTCATCATTGTCTGCAGTGATTCCTAGAGGTAGGTTCGTGGTGTATGTATAGGGAATCGTATGAACACGAGTGCATTTCGTGATTTATGGGCACGAGTGATGTTTTGAAAGCTCTCAAAATTGCACGAGCCGCAGGCGAGTGCAATTTGAGAACTTTCAAAACATCACGAGGAACAATAAATCACGAAATGCACGAGCAGGTTCATGCGATTTTTTATTTATTTTATTCTCAACAAAATTACTCAAACGCGCTACTTTGTACGGTGTTTCCACAGCAACTTCCGTATTGCACTCTATAACCTGGTTTGCACTCTATAACCTATTTATGCATTCGCCATTGGCCAATCAGAAACGAGATATTTTGTTGAGTATATAATAAGGGGACATATTGTCCCGGGACAGATTATGACGGATAATCGCTATACCGCTGACATATAACCGTCCGCTCAGAGTTCGGCGTCTTGATGCGGAGAACTGGGTACCACCTTGCGCGTGCGCGTATAACTTTTCTCCCTTTCTCTTTTCAAGATGTCGAAGAGAGGTAAGGATGTTCAGGAATTGGTATTGATATCGTTGCCCATCGACCTCTTTGAAAGCGTCTCCACCTAACTAGTGCATATATTCCAAAGTGGAATAAATTTCCTTCACATCCGTTTTACTAGTTCTTAGTCAATTGATGCCATTTAAAGGAAATTCTCTTGTCGAATTGCGGTGTGTTCATTAGACACATTTCCTTTGTAAGCCTTCTTGTTTGTCAGCGACTTTGGCCGATCTGAAGAACCTTTCTCACTAGTGCATTCGATTTGAGGATTTCAGATTGTTTGCGACATCACCTTATCCGGCTTACCTGATTTCAAGGAAGACTCGTAGATTGTTAGCCTGTATATGTAGACACTGTCTTCGCTGTACACACGGTGCACACGTTAAGCTTATTGCGATCTGAATTAGATGGTCTCTACCAGAAATTCTGTTGGGCCTGATTTAATTCTGTTTATCATTTTGATCGATTTAAGTTTGGATTATCGTCAAACGTGTCAGTAGAAAACTGATTGACTATACATCGTAAGTTTATGCATTAAAGACTTGCGTACATGTAAACATTAGGTGCAGGCTAAGAGCTTGAACAAAATACACGCGTTCAGAAGACGGTGAATATTTTTTGGAAGAAAAGCCCCAAGAATTAAAAGACAGAATTTAAAAATATTGTTTGACTTCAAAGCAAAGAGATTCTTTTCCTTTAAAGTTCGAAATGCTACTGCTGTAAATCAATCCATCGTTGGACATAATAGCTTATGCACTGACATGTAGCAATGTTAAGCCCCAGGGCGGGGGTAGGGTGGGTGGGCTAGGGAAATTGATTTGGAGAGCCTTCCCCTGCGCAGGGATTTTGACACATTGGTGTTGCCCCAGGGTTGCAGAATTTGATGTGGCTGCCACCTTGGAAGACCTACAGAACTCATAATGGAACATTTAGTGGGTGCCCTGGAGTGGAGAATTTGACATTCAGGAGGTGCCCAGGGGTGGATGCGCTTGAATTTGAATCTGTCTTCCCCGAAAATATATAATTCCCCTGGGACAGGCATCATCCCAAGTTTAAAGCACTCTTGGCAAGTTCTTGATATCTTTTCCTTTGTTTTAACAATTTCCTCCATCAGGACGTGGAGGTTCTTCTGGAGGGAAGTTTCGCATCTCCCTTGGTCTACCTGTAGGTGCAGTTATTAACTGCGCTGATAACACAGGAGCCAAGAATCTTTACATTATTGCGGTGAAAGGAATCAAAGGCCGACTTAACAGACTACCAGCTGCAGGATCAGGCGACATGGTGTTAGCTACTGTAAAGAAAGGAAAACCAGAGCTCAGAAAAAAGGGTTAGAAACACACAATCTACTTCTAGTCTACATGTGGATTTCAGTTGACACTTCAGTTGACTTGTCAAAAGTTGATTTTACCCCCCATAAATTTTGTGATGCAATGTGGAAGGTCATTTTGAATGTAGCTAATATGCAAACAGGGTTCGCACATGCTTTGAAAGTCCTTGAATTTCAAAAATAAAAATTCAAGGTCCTGAAAGTCCTTGAAAATTGCATTTGGTGCTAGAATGTCCATGTGCATTTGGTGCATTTGGTGCTAGAAAAGTGCATTTGGTGTGAGAAATTTGTTGCTCTCGGCATCCAAATTGTCAAGTGCATCCCGATTGTCAAGTGGCTAATACAACGGAAATCTTTTGAGCCAAGAAGTAACAACACAAAATAGTAAAAAAAGGACCAGTAAAAACCTATTCCATTGGTTTGATTTTCACTGCATTGAGTCCTTGAAAAATGTCAATTGTATCCTTCAAAGTCCTTGAAAAGTCCTTGAATTTTTTACCCCAAAATGGGTACGAATCCTGTGCAAAGTTTGATAGAAAATGGATGAAAGCTGCCTTCATGTGACACATTTAAAAGTAACGTCAATATTTTGCAAATGTTCATAGTGCATGTAGCTAGGTGGGAGGAGTTGTCATCCAGCCACATCAACACCTAGAAATTTCACACTTTTTGGAGTAATGTCTTTAATTCAACCATTTTGCCCCCATAGTTTCTAAATGTATTGAATTAAATATAGTTTTACTAAATTTACTGTACTAATTGCAATAATTATTTGGGGTAGTTAACAGTAACATAGAGATTTGTTCAAAGTCTGTCAACGTAAACAGAAATATTACTAGAACAAACAGAACATAATTATGGTTCTAAATGGGGACATCACTCCCAAGAGGTCCCTCACTGACGAGTAAAATTGTGTGGTGTTAGCCAGAGTAGAAACTACAGTGTATGAAGCCACTCCTTGGGGTTAAAGGATTAATAATTAATACTGCAATGACATTACCCATGATGTAAATATATTTTATTCGATGGTTTTACATATAATACGCGTGGATATTTTGCGAGTTGCATAGTATTTAGTAATGAGCAAAATGTCCGCGAGTATTATATGTAAAAACATCGAATAAGAGATTTATTATTCCACTACAAAAAGGTTTTGTTATTTTGGCTTCTCTGGTTTGGTAAGAGTGTTGAAATGGCGCGTACGAATGACGTAAACAACACAGAAAGCCAGTTAAATGTATTCGCTCTGTTGTAAACTGTTCAAACCGGGACACTACAGTGTATTACGGTCTCCAATTTTGCGCATTCTCTTGACCTTTTATGGTGAAATGATGCAATAGTGCAATAATAAAAGATGTTCTTTATGTTTAATGCAAGAAACATGTTGCCTCTCTTAGTGATGCCTGCTGTGGTAATTAGACAGAGGAAGGCATTTAGGAGGAGAAATGGTCTTTTCATTTACTTTGAAGGTGAGTTGTGCAAATCCTTTCAAAAGGCAGCCACCAAGGACAGATTCACACGATAGGGGATGAATGTTTTCTTTCTTAAACTAACATTTAAGACTTGTTCAGACAGGAAAAAGAGACATAAACACTCTATTGTCTTTATTGTTCACCACTAAATTTTCTTTGGGGTGCCAGTTCAAAAATCATATTGAATTTTTCAACTTTTTTAGATTAAAGCCGTGAAAGCTAAATGTAAAATTTGAAAAAGAAAACAAAACCCTCTTAATACAATTTCAGTTGTTTACTTTCTATAAGCCTGCTTGTTTACAGAAATATTTTCACGGACAACTACTATCCATCCGGGTATTTTCCACTGAGTGGGCACTGTCGTCTCATAGTCGCCCTAGGTCATTCTATTGACATATAGTGCCCGCGCGAGATTGTACCACATGATCAGTTTTGACCAATGATGACAAAGGAAAATTTAGTGGTGAACTATAATGAGTGATAGATAGCAAGTAGCAAAAAAGCCAGTGTTGCAAAAACAAAACAATGACAGCCTCTTCCGATCTTAAAATCAATAAAATTAGGAATGAATTGGAATGTAGTATGTCAGTGGATTTTTACTAAAACAATTAGACAACTCATTCTCGTTTTCTATTAGTTAAATAGTCAACTTAGTGCTATGTACACGTACCTCGTTGATCATCTGTTTAACAAATAGATTCCACGCTGCCATGCGTCTGTTCAGTGATAGATCACAGATGATGTCAAAATGTGGTAAGAACAAAAAAAGTGGAATGCAAGGTGATAGCCAAGTGTGTCAATGATGTTCTTACCACATTTTGGATACCCAAGGCTACAGGGAATCTTTCTATTTTTATACAATAAAGAGGTGGAAAAAGTAAACAGTGATGTAATTTATGCATCTGTCCTCCAATTTCTCGCAGATGGCGACCAATCAAAACACACGTAAACTTGAGCTTATTATATAAATTACTCGTAGAAAACTCAAACTCGTAGTTTAATTGTTGAATGTAAATAATATGGCTGCATTTTCCTTTTCAGACAATGCTGGAGTAATAGTAAACAATAAAGGGGAAATGAAAGGTAAAAATTAATCTCCTCTACATTTGTTCACATTGACATTTTGCCAGAGTGTTTATTTGAGCCAATGAGAACAAAAAACAAACAAACAGGCAAGCTGTAAGTACTTTTATGAGCTGTTCAAAGCAAGATTAGTGCTAATCTGGGTTAAACACCATGACAACAGTTTGATCAAACCTAAGCTGGGATAAGTGCTAATCAGTGTTCAAACAACACGTCGGCCATTAATGGGAAAGGAACTGGGTGAAGATGAATGAAGTGACTGTTGCTTTTTTGTCTCCAATTTGCTTATTTTTTGTTGCTGGTTGGCAATCCAATTGTTGCGCTTGGGTCATCTGGGCAATTGTTTGGTCCATTGACCAAGAGCCAACCTCTCTAGAAACACTAAACTTGTACATGTACAGCTCTTTGGTAACACTTCATGTTGCTGTGTACTTTAAAGTTGTAGAGCGGTGTGCGCAGCAGTCACATGATCATGGATTTGAGTCCTGTTCAAGCTTGGTTTTTCTTCAGGCTTCTTTGCAACTGCTCAAGTTTCTCCTATAACTGCAATGATATTCACATCTGATATTGAAGTGAGCAACTTAAGGGTTGGGGTTACTTGCAAAGAGGCCAGAAAAAGAGATCCAGCCTTGAACAGGACTCAAATCCATGAGCATGCAATTGTGCTACAAACTGCACTACAAGCTGAGAGCTACAGGTGTATCAGGCCATCTGGGAGCTGGTCAATTGCGAGTTCATATTAGATCCTGCAGGAGGTGAATTCGTGATAGCGAATGCATGAAATGTCACATATTGATCTGTGGATATATGGAGGATATTACATGGTGGCGAGAAGATAGGAATTTTCTGTTGGAGTGGCAAGAACAATATCTCACGAGTGAGCGCAGCAAACGAGTCAGATATTTTTCTTGTCACGAGAACATAACATTCATATCTTCGAGCTAACTTTTAACTGATAACAGGGTAATAAGCAAACAAAAAAGAAACGATCAGAAAATTTGAAATAACGAAAAAAGCATGTTACTTTGTTAAAATTCAAAACTGATAGAACACGATAAAGATTCAAAGTTCAGAGCAACGCAGTTAACCATGTGCGGCGCTCATACAGATCGATTACCCAGGGAGTTTATACCAAAATTTCTCACTCTCCAGCAGACAGTGATTAGTCGTTCATTGCGCATGTGCGCATTCACAAAAAAAAAAAAAAAAAGTTTCAGTTTAAGAATTAATGTCACAGTAAATTACCATCTTTGAGCCTAGTTCCTCTAGCATGTGCCTTTCTTCAGCAGTTTAGTCATCAAAACATTTTGTCCACTCTACTGCGACAGATGCATATTTGCCAGTCTTTCTTCCGGGCTTAATTAAGTACGAATATCACCCTGTCCCTCAGTAGGGCTTCCCTTAATACTTCCTTAGACAAACTGGTCCACATAATTATTTACATGATAATTTGTAATTAACGGCTGGTTAAGGTTTACACACTATGTTTTGTTTGCATGATCTGTTCACCTGACACCATTCTGGCGAAAATGATAAGACCTTAGTTTATTTTGACAAGTCATCGATCCTGAAGTATGGCCGGATTTTCACATCAGACCGACAATTCGTAGCCATGCTGGCGTCGACTTGAAGCCTTGGAAGCAGGCCCAAAAGAACTTATCCCTCCCGCCCTCTGGAAAACTCAACGTACATTTTAAGTGTCATTTTAAATGTGGAAAACGCCCAAACAAATGTCAATGTGAGGAGGCTTTGCTACCAATGTCGCTAAAATAGTCGTGTTGTTGACTTTGTATCAGGTTCTGCCATTACTGGTCCTGTGGCTAAAGAGTGTGCAGACCTGTGGCCGAGGATTGCATCCAATGCTGGAAGCATTCAATGAAATGTACAGAAGATGCGTTAAATAAAACTACACTGACTTCTTGCAAGTGCACTTCGTGTTTTATTTGTTGGCTTCCACAGACGTGTATCTCTCTATCTTTCGAATTTTGATATTATGCGAAATGTCGCAGCTCGATCCCTTCGTTGTTGTCTTCATGTACGTGACCATAAACTGAATAATTCTATTTATTTCTTTCATTGCATTTAGCTAATGTTTACACAATATCGTTGGCTCCATTCTCTCTGTGTGCATTTTCATTAATCTTCATGTTAAGCTTGAAGCCAGGCTCTCTCTCTTTTCAATGTTTTCGTCTTTGATGTGGAATATTTTGCCGTGGCTCAATTTAGGAAGATATGTTATGGGAAAAAAATGCCCGCAAGGCAGCCATTTGAAGCCATAGTGTTCACTTCAACCGGTAGAACGATAAAGAAAAAACAAATAATCATACATCAGTAAAGGTCTACCCGGCTTTACTCGGTGAAAACTCCTTGTTACAGCTGCTCCTTTAATTGCCAAGTTTCGTTGGGGCTATTCCCAAATGATGACTCGGGTGACGTTAGCCGAGCAGTTTCTTGAGTGTTGATAAGAACATGAAAGGCATGTTATTCTAGGAAAATCGTTTTTGACATTTTTTTTGGTTTTAAATTGAAGTAAGTTAATTTGTCTTTGCGCAATAAAGGAACTGTACAGTTATGTATGATGTAACCTTTATATGTTTTAGTAAGTTTGTTAAGCGCTATTGGTTAAGGATTTTATTATTATTATGCTATGGTAAACTAACCACACTTTATCTCTTCGAAATATTTGCAAGACCATGATAGCCCGCATGCAGTTAGGATGGCTATTCTAAGCGGGCTACATAGACTGCGACCATATACAATAAGCTCACAACATTCAGAAATCAATTAATATTACAAAATACAGAAACTTTACCTTAATCTAGAAGAGGCGTCAAACAAGCGGTAGCAGAAAAAGAAAACTGAAAAAAACAAAAACAAACAAACAAAAAAGCAAGAGAAAACCCCAAAGATTGCTGAGGTAAAAAAAAAAAAGGGACGCCTTAAAAAGGACAGTTGGAATACCCGGGCAATGTGTGAAATACTTGAAAACACAAAATAACGACACATGCATTCCTCGCGTGCATTAGCCGATTAGTTCACAAGTGTTTAAAAATAAGTAAAAACGCAAAAGTCATTTGGGATGAAAAGGTTATTCTAATCAAATCGTGTTTTACATTAAAGGACAAAAAAACAAATCTTGGTCTACTTGGTGAAAGTTTAAACTTAATTGATCGAGAAACACTGCCAGGTGTTGAAGGGACGACAGCAATGCCAATTTAGTTGCGAGTAAATAGTCTCGTTTCAATCTAGATATTAAAAGGAGAGTGGTTGTGTTTGAAAGTTTGGGGCTCGAATCGTCGCTTCATAGCCAGCTGCAAAAATGGTGCCATTAAAGAAGTTGGGACTTATGTGAGGGGACCGGTCTAGAAATAGAGGATATTACATGGCCGCGCGGAGATACGAAATTTCTCTTCGAGTGTTGAAAAATATTTCACGAGTAAACGCAGCGAACGAGTGAAATATTTTTTAACATGAGAAGAGAAATTTCGTACCTCCAGGCGACTATGTAATTTTCTTTTTATTATATAAAATCCTCACAATACAACGAGATGCTTTACATGTATTCTTTATTTCAAAAACTAAGGTTTTTGAAATAAAAATGATATCACACATGTGTGGATAGCGTTTTTATCGATTTGCTCCCACTCGGTATACCACAATTTTATATAATAATTAACAATTATTCCACGAGCGCGCGTTGGATATGAGATGAGAGATAGCCAACTGAGGCGCGTAGCGCCGAGTTGGCTATAATCATCTCATCCAACAAGCGCGAGTGGAATAATTGTTTTATTAAAAACGCCCCCAAGATTACATAAATCCCGAATTTCAACTTTCAACAACAAATTTCAACAACAAATTCCCGAATTTCAACTTGCATTGTTTTGCTTCGCATTATTAAACTATAAACACAGATGCTTAAATTGTCAAAATAAAGTTTAGAAGTTGCTACCTTGAAATATTTTCATGCCATACTTTGTGGCTCTCTTTGTGCTCCCTGGTGTTGCGCTTTGTGGCATTTCAAGGACTTCTTTTTCATTTAACTCCGGCGCGAAGCGATTTTCGCCGGCCGCCATTGTTTCCTCAGGGAAAAAAATTTGAGCTGACGCTTACACTTACCACATTTGGAGGTAATGGTATATTAGCTCATATACCATGATAGCTAAGCCAATGAAAAGTCTTGAATTGCATTATCCAATGATTCAGTTTTTAATAAAAGTCGTTACTCGTTGCAAAGTATGCAAGGAAACCTTGGCTCGCAACCTCGTTCCCGGAAGGAGAAGCCCTGTGAGCGAGGGTTTATTAGTTGCAGAAGAAACACGGTTTATATTCTGAAAAGCCTTGTCAGACCAGAGAAAAGGGTTTTCTTTTTTCTGCCCATTGTATGACTGCGGAACTCAAATTACAATTTTATTCGGTTTACATTAAAGTCTTAAGTAAGAATTCGTTCATTTACAAACCAATTTCACCGAAAACTTTGAGGATCCTTGGTCGGAGCCATAACTAAATGCTTGCAGAACAAAAAGTTTTCGGACACAAAAGCAAGAGACCGATGCGATTAAAAACGATCCAGCTAAGGGCATCTTTCACATTTTAGCATACATATCTTTCATATTTTAACATACAAGACAGCACTTAGTTTATGTAGAAGCTGTTTTTTGGGGGCGGGGGGGCGGAATAATAGCTTTTTTTTTTCCATTTACAAAGTGAAGTCAGTAAAAACGAAGAACAGTATTCTTTGACACTAACACAGTTTTTTTCTCGTTTAACCGCTCTTGAAATACACGGTGAAGCAGAAGATTTTGCCCTGAACACTTATTAACTCAGAACACAGGATATAGGCGTAATGCAAACGCCAACAACAACCGAGCATTATCTTGTGTATGTAATCGGCAAGTAGTATACGAGAACGCCGACTTCATTTTACGGACGGACCACATACTATCTTATCGACCATTCTTGGACAATTTGGCCGCGCGAGGATGCTTGAAGAGGCATCTCCTGAGGCCTTCACGATAGTTTCCGCTAAAGGCGAAACAAATGCAAGGATTGACGGCGCAATATGAGGCCATCAAAAACGAGGTAATTCCCCCGTAGATGGAGAGGCTACAGGGAAATGTGTCCCATGCGTAGTGGCTAAGTAAGACGAAGGTACTAAAGGGTAAAAAGCACAGTGCAAACTCCAACAGGATAGCTACGGCCAGCTTCAACACTTTTTGGTTTTGCCTCGCACGTTGCTTGCAAACATCACTTGATTGTTCGCCTGGAACAGTTTGTGACTTGAGTTTGATAGAGATGATGGAGTAAACTATGATCAATAGGACCGTGGTAATATAAGGAAATATTACGAGGAGGGTAAGATCGTAACCACTGGGTGATGAGGACTCTCCAAATGCTTGATTCCAGTCAAATGAGCAAAATAATTTACTTTGGTATTCACCGAGGCTGCTGGCGAAGAGAGGAGGTAACGCCACTGCCACTGCCACGATCCAAGTGGTGAGAATAAAGAAAGGACATCGTTTCGAACTGATGAGTGAGGAACGGAGGGGAAACACCACAGCAACAAATCGATGCACTGCTATCAGAACCATGCTCTGAATAGACACATAGTAGGAGATATTCTCTGAGAACGGCAACAGCTTACACAAGGCGTTTCCGAGAGCACCTCTGGCGAGCAAAGTGTTCAGGTACAGGACTGTAACATAGCTGGGCATCACGATCAAGGAGCACAACAGATCGGACATGGCCATATTGACAATCAGAAAGTTGAACGGTTTTCTCAAAGTTTGCGTTTTGTAAACAATTATTCCTATCAAGGAATTTCCGACCAGCGAAACAGCAATTATAATGCCGTAAGCTATGATTGCCCCAGCCCTGTATGCTGTGGGATTCCACTTTATAGAGCAGCTCGATCCGTTCGTGGTTGTATTCATGTTTGCTGGTGCAACCAGGACGGCGATCTGATGAATTTATTCGCAGATTCACCTGGTTTCTCGCGAGTAGGTGTTGTTTTATTGATGCTTAAATTGAAATAGCGCAGGTACTGGAATTGTGTGTGGACGCTATTCACTTAATTGCTTGCGCATACAACACCATTTGTCTGTCAAGAAGTTTAACGTTTAGCGACTAGAAAGAAGATTTTTCCAAGAAAGTTAGTGTTTTATCAAATTCGGCTTAATGAAAAGCAATTTTGCATGGCATCTCCTGAGAGGTTTTTGTACTATAAAATAACTCAATAAACTCATCATTTATTTATAGCCAACACATGTCCCCATAAAATAGGACACCTTGACGATGAAATACGCAGATGACATAATTTGGAGTTCACCTGCAGGGTCCGCAGTTGAGAATGCCGAAAAGTAAAGGGTTGCATGGTAATATAACGGCGTGGTTTCATGGAAGATAATCTGACGAAGCTCAATTTAGGTAAGACCAAGGAGCTTGTTTTTAAACTATCTAAAAGTAAAGCTGGTGACACACGGTTCAACAATGTGCAACATTCGAGTCTCAACACATGCTGAACGACGTTGCAGCAACTTGTTGAACGAAATAGAGCTTGTCTCTATTTTCGTTCAACAACGTTTAACGTGTTGAATGGCCTGTTTCAACATTCAAGATGGCATGACAAACTGTCCAAAACTTCTTTCGCAAGAAGCTGCAACATTAATTGATAAAAAAATGTTGAACCGTGTATCGCCGGCTTAACGGACGTCAAAATAATTAAATAAACTCATCATTTATCCATAACTCATATATTCATCATACTCATCATTTATCCATTTCCCCACAAATGAAATGTTTATTTGAGCAGACGAGGAGGAAAGCCCTTGGTGATTCAGGTTTAGATAACCGCTACAGATTTAGCCCCCCCCCCCTCCCCCCTACGATTTCTCAGTTGAGATGGGAGTCCCTCAAGAAGCGTCGAACGGATTATCGCCTCGGGTCTATATGGTTTTTTTTTTTAATAAACGCACCAAGGGTCTGTAGACATGCAACTCCTTGCAGATACTATTTAAGCAATAGAGGACTTTTTCCGCGTTTACATAGCCTCATGTAAACACGAGGAGGGGCTGGGAGAATTCGAGACTGTTATGCAAACCCGAGACGCAGTCGAGGGTTTGCATAACTGTCGAGAATTGTCCCAACCGCTCGAGTGTTTACATGAGGCTATGTAAACACGAAAAAAAAGTCGTCTATTGCTTTTATAAAATATTTCTCAAAAATAATTCGACAAATGAAGGAAAAAGCTGTTTGTTTTACGTGTTGATTGAAACAGGTTTTCTCTATACACGCTCATATTTCCTACCAGCCTATCAAAACGCGCGTTTGATAACACAACCAATCAAAATTCGTGTGAAGTCACAACCGTGTTTACGTACTCTCATCTAAACACACCTATTGACCAATGAGAGCGCGCTTACTATCCTAATTATTTTGTAAATATATGTATAGTATAAGTAGTCCTTCTGTCCTCATTCAATGGTTGTTTGGAATAATATTCCCGTGAGTAGTAATTCTGCTGTCCGTCCATATTTGGAGCCATGTTGTACTTGATTTGTTAACTTAACTATAATATAACATTAATATCAGCTCTAAACTTTATCCTTGAGTGATCCACTTTGAGCCTGTATCGGGTGCCACATTTTCTTAACGAAGACGTTTCTGGGGTTGAAACCTTGCAGAGACTTGCAATAACTTTGATACTTCTTATCGTGAAAAACCCAGCTTTTAGAATAAGCGAATTAGTATGAGGATGAGTATTTTGGACTCATTTGAGAAGTAGGCACCGTGGTTAGCTTACTTACTGAGTTTGTAGGATGGGGAGTTAGTAAATAAACCCCCTCAGGAGGCTGGTATGTGGGCTGATAATGTCCTCGAAACTTGGAAGGCAAATTTGAAATTTTGAGGACAATCTCTCAGCCAAGGACCTCATCAGCCGACGAACCAACAAGCCAGAAAGGGGTTTGTTTGTTTATAACCCTCCGATTAATTTTCATACCTTTCAACATGGTTCACAGTTCTGGCGGCTCTATGTTTTGATCTGTTTTCAAGTGCGGCTGGAATTTCTCTCTCTTTCCTACATGCTAAAGTTGGAGGAGAATGGTTGGTTTATTTTATAGTTAGTTACAGAATGTAATAATCAGTTTAAGTTTGCCTAAGACTAAACCTGTAAGTGTACTCGTAATTTTCTTCACCTTCAAAGACGTTGACAGCATATTTTGCTGACTTTAGGTACTTTTCGGAACAGCATTTGCGACCACCTTCTAGGACTCTACAAAACGAATTCGCTTTCCTTCCACGTAAAATAATAAAGCTGAAAAGTTGAAACTCTCGAGCTGGCTGGAGAAATATCGTCGTAGAATTAAGGGGGTTATCGCGGAAAATTAATGGTTGGTTATAATCTTATACGTTATATTCGGCTTATTGATATATTCTTATTCTTACTGATATATTCTTATTCTTATTCTCAGTCTTACTGATATATTCTTATTCTTATTCTTATTCTTATTGACATACTCCAGGTGCCCATGAATAGGAGCCTTCCTCTCCCATACACGCTGCGGGTGTCTAGATTCAAACGCACTGTTTGTTATACCCAATTAGAATAAAGCAGGATGTTTGAGTGACATGGCGGGTAGATCGGAAGACTCATCGAGTGATGAACTCTGTGAAAGTTCGGATTTTTGCGATGTTTCTGGCGGTAAAATTGTGCCTCCAGCAGAAAATGTAGTTCTAAAAATAGAAAGATACGCGCACAGGTTGACTCAAGGATGCAGTGCATATGGAGGCTCCTATGAATGGGCTCCTGTATATTCTTAATCTTTTCGTTATTGGTATCTTATTATTCTTATTCTTACTTGTCCGCTTTGTCCTCTCAACCTCAATCTATTATTGCATCTATCCGATCAACGAACGCCTGCTTGCAGCTGTACTGTTTCTGAACAAAGCGACATCCTTTCAACTTGGCTTCCGGCGGTGAATTAAGACCGTATATCATTGAATCACACGGTGACAGCTGCCAACGTTGGTCGTGAAAGCAACTGAGGTTTTTTAAAATCACCTCCTCTCGAACGCTCGCCGTTTTGCTGACAGCATAAAGGAGGGTGATGAAGGGTATTTTCGTGACTAGTGGTCGGCTCTTTTCTCCCCCCGTGAAATGTGAAATGGCTAATGTTTTTCTCGTGAATCGTGATTTCCATAGCAGTCACGAGGCGTGCTTTTGCAATTTTTTTTTCCTTGAAATGCAAAATACTTATTTAAATTCGCCGTGAACCGTCATTTTCATCATATCTTCTTTTTCGCGAATTGTGAAAGGAACGTTTTATTTTCTGTCAAAAAGTTTTGTATGTTTACATACGATGGAAGCCTGTGGGGGCCCGTGCAAGAAAGGCTCGTTGCTCTCTCAAGCAATGGAAGCTCGCCCAAAGCAACACCTTGTCAGCAGTAGTTAGCTTTGAGCAAGAGTGGATCCACTCTTGCTTTGAATCAAGGAGAGCGAAGCATAAAGCAGCTATTATAGACTGACTCAATGGCCAGTTCTAAAGGGTTGGTAATATAACGGCGTGGTTGGAAGAAAATCTGACGAAGCTCAATTTAAGTAAGACCAAGGAGCTTGTTTTTTAACTATCTAAAAGGAAAGCTGGTGACACACGGTTCAGCATTGTGCAACATTTGTTGCTCAACACATGCTGAACGACGTTGCAGCAACTTGTTGAACGAAATAGAGCTTGTCTCTAGTTTCGTTCAACAACGTTTAACGTGTTGAATGGCCTGTTTTAACATTCAACATGGCATGACACACTATCCAACACTTCTTTCGCAAGAAACTGCAACATTCGTTGATCAAAAATTGTTGAACCGTGTGTCACCGGCTTAACTGACATCAAGCGGCCAGTATCATATTTAAAGCTCCATGGGTTGTGTAACATTCTAGGATAATGTAACAAAAATGACAGCACTTTTTCATGGGTCTGTCCTGCTGCTGATGATAAATTGCGTCCGCATAAGACTTGTTTGTCGTGTTTCGTATCGTTTAAAACGTTTTCATGCTGATTCATGCTGACCGTGCACGTACATAGGCTATTATCCCCAGACTCTTTTGACCAGAGAACATTGTCAGTCATTTATTGGTGCATTGACAGCCTTGGACACGGATTATTCACAACAGTGGCAAGGTCATTCATATTTGATTAATCGCCAGCGGATGTCCAATAATCTTAAAAGCAATCGAGGGGCTTTAAAGTAAACAGGAAACGAAATGCTCAGTGCTTGTAAAACACGTGTTAACTTTAACATGGCGCTCTCTGTTTTCAAGGCCCCGAGGGGAATGGCTCAGTCTAATTACTTTATTTATTTCTTGCAAGCCAAGAATGCGGGTCGTTATTCGTTACGGTCTAATGACCAGCTGCTACTTAAGGTCCCCCAAACAAGTCGTAAGGCCCTCGGAGATCGGGCTTTCGCTATCGCTGCTCCAAAACTATGCGGAACAGTTTCTCGCAGGCTTTTCGGTAGAGCGACACTATTGGCTACTTTAAGGCTAGGCTGAAGACTTATTTATTTGGATTAGCTTTCGAAAGTTAAGTTTCCATAATTCCTTAGATTTTTGACGATATTACGTTTTCATAATATATCTACATTTTATTCATTCTATATTTTATACGGTGGCCGGCTGCATTTTATTATACACTTTATTATGTAAGCGCTGTATAAGTTGTGTTACTTTTGTTCTTGTTATTAGGTTATTCTTGATTTTAGAAAAGTAAAATGCTTCAGTTCTAGTGGAACCGGCCACGTTCCAGTGAGTCCCAGCCTAGGGAGCGAACTAATTTTGACGTGCTAGTGGTTCGACTGCTTGCAATCGGAATTGACACACCTGCTAGCATTCTTCTGAATCTGTTGAGAAAGGCGACGTCAGTATTAGTATGGGGACTCCAGAAAAGGGTCGGTTACGCTTTTATAGATTGTGCTAGTCAAAGTAGCATATTATGCTAGTAGCACTGCTCTTTTTTTGGCCAAATTATGCTAAAACTGTTGTCGTTTTTTCAAATTATGCTACTTTTAAAAAATTGCGCTTTTTAAAAATCTTGGCAAAGAAGTCCAAAAATACATTTTCTTTAATCAGAAGCCGTTTATTCTTGTTAGCTATATATAGAGATATATCTTTTTTCGTGTCCGTTTATCGTTGACTGTAGAGAACGGTCTGTGGCAATTGTGGGTGGTTCTGGCCCGTCATTTCTCCGAGAGAGCCGTAAGTTTTCGCTCGAATCGGCTGGCATAGCTGACGCCATTTTGTAGCCTTCCCTATGAGAATTGTTGGGACATGATTTGCCATGGGACTTCCGGTTCCTGTGCATGACTTGTAATCTCAGCCAGGTTCCTGAAGACAATTCTTAAATATCTCCCTACATGTCGTGTACGAGAACTTGCTTTCATACAACTTGTAAGTGTTGGAAGATTTGTACAATTTTATTGGTCTAAAGAGTGGTAAATTGCTGTTGAGGTCTACCTCAGCCATCAGAATATACCTTTCTAAAGGAGCAACAGGACAATATTTATTTTTAATGTAAACCTTATTCCCTTCTCTGTAAACGTCATTCTTTGGGCGAGAAACAAACACACATAAATGATCAGGCAAAAATACCAAGTGTTTAAGCAAAATACTACTAAATTCATCATAACGAAAAAAGGCCGCGAAACCTGACGAGCATATGCAAGCTAAACCCAAGTCCTTCAGATTAGCTGAAGAACCAGCGTACTTATCAATGATTTTCTTAATAATGTTAGCAGATGGGTTCCTTGTTAGAAACAACTGATTCACTACGTTTAGCCGCTTCTAACAAACTATGCCAAATTGCAGTATCCAATCGGTTGCTAATGATGCCAGGAATGAAACCATTTAAGAGCTGCATGTGTCAAAACGAGTGCTGCATAAGACTTGGAACTAACGTATACCTTGGAAAGATAAGCAATTGCAACTGAAACCGAGAAACGAGGCGACGGCTGAATACTGGACAAATTACACCATCTTGAAAACTCGGCAATTTCTTTTGTATATCTTTCTATTGTGGAATCCGCCGTAGACTTCATTAACAAGGTCAGGAGAACCTTCGTGTTTGGTTTCACGTGATCTTGGAGGTTGTTCCAATGGTAATCTAAAAGAAAGAAAAACAGATTCATTCAGTCTTGTGTTTAGTTCGGAGAAGTGGCTCGCGTGAATTTCACCTTTTGTAGAGTTTTCTCTTTACCAGGGTTTTATAGTCATTAAACGGATTGTGTATCTAAGAAATTTTTTTGCGGATTTCACTCTCTCAAGCAATGGAAGCTCGCCCAAAGCAGCACCCTGTCAACAGTAGTTAGCTTTGAACAAGAGTGGATCACGGCACTCTTGCTTTGAATCAAGGAGCGCGAAGCATAAAGCAGCTATCATAGACGGACTCAATGGCCAGTTTACACCGGCAGATTCCGTATGCAATTTGTTATCTAGTCTGCCTGCAGACGGCAGTTTGTATTCGAAGCCCGGCACTGACTCGGTCGCCATATTGGACGCGTCAGCGGAAGATCTCCCTTACCCCCTCCCTCTCGCTTTGTCAGTCGTCCCAGGTCTTCCACTAAAGCGTCCAATATGGCGACCGGATTTGCGAGGTTTCCGAAATGTCGCGCTTGGATCACAAACTACCGCTAGTAAGCTCAGCGGCATGTAAAACTTGGTAAGCGGAGCCGGAGGAGAGTGCCGGAATGGTTGTGTGAATTAATCAGTGAAGCTCACCGTGGCATGGGTCTTTGCGCCAAGTTAGCGAAAATAAACGGTGTTCTGCTTTGTCCTTTACGCGCTTTATTAAATTTCCTCTCTTTTCCGAACACAAAAGAAAGGAGGCCTCTGCTAGCAGGGAAATGTTTACGAAATTCCAGAAATTATTCACGGTTCACGTATATCTCAGGATGCAAATCATGGTTTGCATACATTCATAAATTCGGGAATCAAGACTCTCCCCCTCCAACCTTTCATTGAATTTCACGCATCACGTATTAATTTTAACCGTAATTACGCTTCGCGCGCAGAGTTCTTCTCGCGTAAACGATTTGCTACCCCCTAATTTAATGGTACTGAGGTTAATAATTATCTATGAATAATCAAAGCACCGCATCGCACACAATTCCTTCCACCTTTTTAGTCAACTGCACTTTTCCGACCAAGGTCGGAGCAAGGGTATACTTTCCAATAGAAACTACTAAAACTGAAGTTCTTTAAGTTCCGTCCGGTAGGACAAAAGAAAACTGACATATATATATGTTCTTTATAAGCGTGCATGTCTTGTCTTCATTTGTGTTTCATATATATAGTCTACAAGATTTTGAGCACTGAGATGACGAATATCGTTGTCCATGAGAGTACATGCACACAAGGCTAAAACCACATTCGATTTGCTAAATATATGATATATGATGTATATGATATGATATATCAGTTGAGTTCTCCCATTGGTACACCTGTGGCCTGTATTAACGTCAAGTTTAGAGTACCGCGAGCCATCATTGAAACCGTGCTGTCTTTCTTAGGTACATTACCCGACCACTTTTGAAGTGTTTAATAAGAACGAACGCAAACGTTAATGAAGGCCGATTTGACTACGAAAAGCTCAAATACAGGCTCCCTCTTTACGGGGAGATTGAGCATTATTGGAGCATGTGAATGGCATTTTCCTGGAAATTTTTTTTTCTGAGAAAATAAAAAAGAAATTAATTTCTTTAGAGAAAATGAAGACTAAAATCCAAAATTCACAAAAACTTCAAATGTCGCCCCAATACAGCTTAGTGTAGACAGAGGAGAAGTCAGCGGTTTTACGTTTTAAGAGTCACTTCGGGTAAATGTTGACAGTTAAGACCAGGTTGAAAACTTTAAAATTAATAAAAGAAATGAATGTTCTCTTTCTTAGGGTGCTTCCCTTTTATCAGAACTGGCCCGCCAGACCGATCAGTTTGCAAAGAAATTGCAACAATTTGAACAAACAGTTGCATGATATCCCTCACCTTCTTTTAGAGGAGTATATATATATCAACCTCGAAGTGTGCTATTTTGAAGGCGTTGTAGAGTTAGCCTTTCTAAATGCCCGGTCTGAATGGAAAGCGCCCTTAAACTAAAAATGAAGATTTGTTCGAGCAGGAAAAAGAAACCAAAAAAAAAAAAAAAACCCAAAGACTGTTATTTTATCCTATTTTAGTAGAACTCTGCTTACCGGGTATATACTATCCCGACTCCTATAATCTGATGGGCATACGACTATTGAGTGATAGATAGCAAGTAGCAAAAAAGCCAGTGTTACAAAAACGAAACGACAGCCTCTTCCAAGCTTAAACTCAACAAAAATGGAAATCAATTTGAAGGTAGTATGTCAGTGGATTTCTACTAAAACATTGTCATTCTCGTTTTTCTAAATGGTTGACTTGCTTGGTGCTATGTACATGTACCTCGTTGATCATCTGTTTAACAAATAGATTCCATGTTGCGGTGCATCTGTTCAGCAATAGATCACAGATGATGTCAAAATGTGGTAAGAACAACAAAAAAGTTGTACGCGAGGTGATAGCCGAGTTTGTCAATGATGTTCTTACCACATTTTGACGTCTTCTGTGATACATTACTGAACAGACCAAAGCCAAGAAGGAATCTATTAGTTTTATACAATAAAGAGGTAGAAAAAGTAAACAGTGACACAATTTATGCATCTGCCCTCCAACATATCACAGATGGTGACCAATCAAAAGACACGTAAAATAGAGCTCATTGTAAAAATTACTCATAGAAAACTCAAACTTGTAGTCTAATTGTTGAATGCAAATAATATGCCTGCATTTCCCTTTTCATACAATGCTGAAGTAATACCTTGCTTTAGCGCCAGCCATTCTGATGGCCAAAAATACGATTTCCGTGGATGACGAGAAAACGGTTTTAAAATCTCTTGCAAATGAAAAAATTGAGCCGCCGTGATGTAAATTCTTTAACAATAGCCGCATATTTTTGACATCTCGCGTTCGGATCGGGCTTTCACTACAAATAACTGATAACATTTCTAAAAAAATCAATGAAATATTTAATTAAAAGGAACGTTACATCTTCAACTTCGCGTGGACGCTTTTTCCATCCGATGACTGGAGGACGAATATGCAACGAGTTACAACGTATGCATGTTGACTGATCTTAGCAGTTTGACCGTGAAAGAGAAAGGAACAATCGAAATTCTCAACTGAAAATAACAAAACTAATAAATGTTCACGCTGCTCTACTCGAGTTTAACAGCTTTTAACATTAAGACTTTCGAGTTCGATGAAAACCTTGCTAGTGGAAGGCCTGACTGAGGCGGCATCCGAAGCAGTCGTGTCAGATATTATTCGAGAAAACAAGGTGCTAAAACTTCGACCTGAAAAAGCTGCGTGAAGCATTTTCCCAAAGGAGTAAGTATTACTGGCAGGACTCTCTCTTCGGCCTGCTTTAACTTTCGGTGCAATGTAGTCAGCATCAGTTCTCCTCTGGCACCCTTCGACTTTCAGGATCTCTTTGCTTTTTCCAAAGTCAATTATTATGGGATGAAATTCTTCGCCTTTCCTCTGAATCAAGACATTGTTCCCTTTTAAATCGTTATGTAGGAAGCCTTTGTTGTGAATATCAGTGTTCCAGAGTTTTCGCAATATCTTGGAATACCTTGACTATTTGGTTCTTTTTAAACAGTCTTTATTTTACAGCTTTAGACAGGGTTAGGCTCCGTTCTCCTGTCGCATAGAACTGAAGCAACAGAGAAATAGGTTCCTTTTCCGTGCATACACCAAAAAGGAAAGGCAGATTGGGATGATCTCCTAGGCTATTTCTTACTTCAGCTTCATGAAGTACCTCGCGCTTGCAACGTTCCGATCAGTCTTTATGAGATTCATTGCGCATTTTCATTTCCTTGACTACAGTCTTCATGCCTCTGTACTCTGCGAGATAAACTTGCCCAAACGTCCCAGCACCTATGGGCTGATGAAATATCTTGACCAGCAAAGATGGATTAATTTCCCTTACAGTAGCCGCTTTCCGTTTTCTCGGCCGCTTCGACGTATTACTTTTACTGGATTCAACGACAACTGTGTTTGTTTTTTTAAACACTTAATTTCCGGTCTTTGTCGTTTCACTGCCGTTGACACCATTCTCTTTGCTCTCGAAAGCGCGCTGGCATATTTACAGATGCATCATTTTTTGGTGCGTCATTCTGCCTTTCTCCCTTGATCCCGGACTTCTGTAATCGTAACCATTGTGTTTCAGTATCGCAAACGAAATCAACTTTTCTCTTTTTGGTCACCACATCCTCTTCGTCCACAGGCAAAACAACTTCAGACTCGCCAGCAAGCACTGTTTCGGTGACACAAGATGCCGCTCCACGTGCCGTTTTCTTCTGGCGCCTTTCTCTTATCTTTTTTTCCTTAAGCCTCTTTTTTCACTCCCGTTTCTGTTCCTTCTTTTCTTCCTTAGAGTGTGGACGACTGTAGTAATATCTGCGTTCGTTTGCTATAGCCTTAGCTTCGTCACACATGACCGATATGGAGCTCTCAAAAAAACCTGATTGGATGATAAAAGCCGACAATAACTGGCATCGGGCGACGATTGGGTGGCCAATGGAGCTACATGATACTGTGCAATTGAAATTCTTTTCCTTTAACTTTCCTTAATGTTGAAACCATTTACGAAAACACTGCTTGGTTTCATACTTCAAATAAAAGTTCCTCTACTTATTTCTCAATTTCGTTCCTTCTTTATAGAAAAGTTAGGGGATGTCGGCTTGTTACTATAATTGTTGTCACGTCAGCGTGGGAAATTATTTCACTTCCGTTCCTGTGAAAGCTTGTATTCCGATAGACCACGCGTTACCCGCGTCAAACATCGGCATGTCGTCGATAACAACGGAATGTTCGTTTTGTAGAAAATCCTTTAAAACGTTTTACTCTCTCGAGAAGCATACAAAGCAGCATCACGCGATTGCACAAGACACTGTAGTTGCTGTTTTTAAGGACAGTACTGGGAAACCAGTTGATTTGCCCTGGGTAAGAGAGTCCTTGAACCCTGAAAGCAGAGCAGGATACAAGATGTGGCTTTCAGGGTTAGTGGAACGGATGAATTCAACTCTACATCCACGCTTACCAGGTAAAATTGACTCCATCATAACGAGTATCAAGGGGCTTCGTATGAGAAATAACTACATTGTATCAAGAGTTCTTGGCACCATGGCAGTGTTACGTTTGTAAACTTGCACTTAGCAGTTCTGGGCACCATGGCATTACAAAAACCTTACAAAAGCCCAGACTAAACACTGAAACCTTTATTGGATTGTATGTATTTCATAATGCCATGGTGTCTAACTCACAGATTCACGGGCGTGTCGCGGTGGTAGGTAAATTTTTTTTGTTATTGTATAGACAAAAACACATTAAGTAAAAGCTAAAACAGTTTTATTTACTTAAATGCGGGCGATGACGTCATAGATATCCTCACTTGTGAGGATATGGAAAATACGCCACTACTGTCCCGGATGTAGTTTCTTATGAATTTTACGAGTGGTGTAATTTCCAGTAAAACACTCACGTCTGTGTGATAAAAAATGTAATGCATGTTTGATCATCACAGTGAAGTGAGCAGCTTACATAAATACAGTGTATGCATCTGTTGCAGTACAGTGGACCTATTCAAATTCAATGACGATTTTGTAAAAAACTATCCAGCTTAGAATGACATCTGCCAAAATTAAGTAATAGCTGAAACATGGCTAATATTTTAACTGATAACAGGGTAATAAGCAAAAAGAAAAAACAAAAAGCGATCAGAAAGTTTAATATAACGAACATGTTACTTTGTTAAAACTCAAAACTGATAGAACACGATAAAGAATCAAAGTTCAGAGCAAAACAGTTAACCATGTGCGGCGCTCATACAGATCGATTACCCAGGGAGTTTATACCAAAATTTTTCCACTCTCCAGCAGACAGTGATTAGTCGTTCATTGCGCATGTGCGCATTCACAAAAAAAAAATGAAAAAAGTTTCAGTTTAAGAATTAATGTCACAGTATATTACCATCTTTGAGCCTAGTTCCTCTAGGGTGTGCCTTTCTTCAGCAGTTCAGTCACCATAACATTTTGTCCACTCTACTGCGACAGATACATATTTGCCTGTCTTTATTCCAGGCTTAATTATCAATGTCACCCTAGCCCTCAGTAGGCCTTTTCTTAATACTTCCTTAGACAAACTGATGCACATAATTATTTACATAATAATTTGAAATTAACGGCTGGTTAAGGGTTACACACTATGTTTTGTGTGTAACCGTTAACTTGAAATTAACGGCTGGTTAAGGGTTACACACTAAGTTTTGTTTGCCTGATCTGTTCACCTGACACCATTCTGGCGAATATGATAATAATCGTTGTTGTATTCATGTACGTGACCATATACTGAATAATTCTATTCATTTCTTTCATTCCATTTAGCTAATATTTACACAATATCGTCGGCTCCATTCTCTCAGTGTGCATTTTTATTAATCTTCATCTCGAGCTCGAACCCAGGCTCTCTCCCTTTTCAATATTTCCGTCTTTGATGTGGAATATTTTGCTGTGGCTCAATTTAGGAAGATATGTTATAGGAAGAAGAATGCCCGCAAGGCAGCCATTTGAAACCATAGTGTTCACTTCAACCGGTAGAACGATAAAGAAAAAAGAATAATCATACATCAGTAATGGTCTACCTTTGCTCGGCGAAAACTGCTTGTTACAGCTGCTCCTTTAATTGCCAAGTTTCCTTGGGGCTATTCCCAAATAATGACTCGGTGACGTTAGCCGAGCAGTTTCTTGAGTGTTGAGTGTTGATGTTATTCTAGGAAAATCGTTTTTGATATTTTTTGGTTTTAAATTGAAGTAAATTAATTTGTCTTTCTATGCGCAATAAGGGAACTGTACACGTATCATGTAATTTTTATATGTTTTAGTAAGTTTGTTAAGCGCTATTGGTTAATTAGTAGAAATGGCGCTATCTAAATAAGGATTTTTATTATTATTATGCTATGGTAAACTAACAAGACTTTATTTTTTCGAAATGTTTACAAGACCGTCATAGCCCGCAGTTAGGATGGCTATTCTGAGCGGGCTACGTAGACTGCGACTACATATAATAAGCTTACAACGTTCACAAATCAATTAATAATAAGGCAATTACAAAAGACAGAAACTTCACCTTAATGTAGAAAGGGCGTCAAACAAGCGGTGGCAGAAAAAGAAAACTGAAACAAACAAATAAACAAACAAACATTGCTGAGGTAAAAAAGATAGACGCTTTAAGGAAAGTTGGAATACCCGGGCAATCACTGAAATACTTGAAAACACAAAATAATGACACAATGCATTTCTCGTGTACATTAGCCGATTAGTGTTCAATAATAAGTGCAAACGCAAAAGCCATATGGCAAGGAAAGGTTGTTCTAGCGAAAACGCGTTTCAAATAAAGAAAACGTTCCCTATATACTTGGTGAAAGTTTAAATTTGATCGAGAAACGCTGTCAGGTGTACAAGGGACCGCGACAGTATTGCCAATTTAGTTGCGAATAAATAGTCTGGTTTCGATCTAAATATTAAAAGCAGAGTGGTTTGTGTCTGACAGTTTGGGCCTGCAATCGTCGCTTCATAGACAGCTGAAAACTCAAAGTAGTCCGGACGTATTTCAGAAGAACGGTAGAGAAAAGTCGTTATCACGTTGCAAAGTGTTCCAAGGAAACTTTGGTTCGCAACGGTACCTCGTTCCCGGGAGTAGAAAAGTCCTATGAGCTGCAAGAGAAACACGGTTTATTCTGAAAAGACTTACCAGACCAACAAAAACAAAAAAATAAATAAATTAAAAAAAAAAAATCTGCCCCTGGCTGCGGAAAGTTACAATTTTATTCGGATTACATTGAAGTAAGAATTCGTTCATTTACAAACTAATTTCAAGGAAATTCTGAGGATCCTTGGTCAGAGCCATAACAAAATGGTCCCAGAACAAAAAGGTCTCGGAGGCAAAAGCAAAATATCGATGCGATCCACGTAGGGGCATCTTACACATTTTCGATTTCCAATCTAATCTCTGTAAAGGAAAATAGGTATCATCTCAGGTCATCTGAAGCTCTGATACTGAATAGGCCTACAACAACAGGAAAGACACTAGGTGATAGGGCGTTCGCGGCTACTGCCCCATCACTATGGAACTCGCTGCCGAAACACATCTGTAAGATAGAGAAATTAAACGAATTCAAGTGTCATTTGAAAACGTATCTTTTTAGACAAGCATACAGTTTATAAATTCTCATTTTAATTAAGATTCTTATTAGTATTATTACTCTTATAGTTTATATACTATACATATATGTAATTAGTTTTTTTATCCACGATTTCTGTACAATTTTAAATATTGTAAAGCGCATTAGATCATTTTTGTTTGCTCTCTATTAAATATTTTTATTTTATTTACACATTTAAAGTAGAATACAACACAACATTTTCTGTATAGGCTGTTTTTTTGTTTTTTTGTTTTGTCTGGGCGGGAGGAGAGGGGGGTAGAATAATGAGTTTTTCCCTTAAAAAGTGGAGTAAAAAGTTCACGAAGAACAGTAATCTTGGACATTACTCATGGCTACTCTTTTGCTTAATTAACCTTTCTCGAAATGCATGTGAAGCACAAGGTTTTCCCTTGAACTCTTATTAACTCTGACTAGAGGAAATAAAATAGGCGTAAAAATACAAAAACGACGAACAGCAACCGAGCATTATCTTGTGTATGTAATCCGCAAGTAGTCTACGGAGAAGACAGCTGTCCGTTATTCTTCGTCAATTTGCCCGCGCGAGGCTGCTTGAAGAGCTGTCTCCTGAGGCCTTCACGATACTTACTGCTAAAGACGAAACAAATGCAAGGATTGACGGCGCAATACGAGAACATCAAAAACCTGGTAATTTCAAAATAGATGAAGAAGCTACAGTGCAATGTATCCGATGCGTAGAAGAGCAGTAACACGATAATACTCCAGGGAACCATGCACAGTATAAACCCGAACACGGTAGCTATGGCCAGCTTCAACACGTTTTGGTTTTGTCTCGCACGTTGCTTGCAGGCATTACTTGATTGGTCGCTCGGAATTGTTTGTGACTGGAGTTTGATAAGGATGATGGTGTAGAGTATGATCAATAGGGCCGTGGGAACATACAAAAATGCTACGATGGAGGGAAGAATGTAATCACTGTATGATGAGGACTCTCCAAATGCTTGATTCCAGTTAAATGAGCAAAAGAATTCACCTTGGTATTCAACAAGCCTGCCGGCGAAGAGAAGAGGTGACGCCACTGCCATTGCCACGATCCAAGTGGCGAGAATAAAGAAAGGCCACCGTTTCGAACTGATGAGTGAGGAACGAAGAGGAAACACCACAGCAACACATCGCTCCACTGCTATCAGAACCAGGCTCTGAACAGATACGAGGAAAGAGACATCCTCTGAGAATGGCAACAGCTTACACAAGGCGTTTCCGAGAGCACCTCTGGCGAGCAAAGTGTTCAGGTACAGGTCTGTAACATAGCTGGGTATCACGATCAAGGGAATCAGCAGATCGGACATGGCCATATTGGCAGTGAGAAAGTTGATCGGTTTTCTCAAAGTTTGCGTTTTGTAAACAATTATTCCTATCAAGGAATTTCCGACCAGCGAAACGGCAAATATAAGGCAGTAAGCTATGGTTGCCCCAGCCCTGTATGCTGTAGGATTCCTCTTTACAGAGCAGATTAATCCGTTCGTGGTTGTATCCATGTTAGCTGGTGCGATCAGGACGGCGATCTGATGAATTTCTTTGCAGATTCACCTGCTTTCTCACGAGTGGGCGTTGTTTTATCATAGTTATTAGAGGAGTAGTAAAGGCGCTATTGTTTAATTCTTTGAAGTTCGCCGATTTTGATAACCAATCTTCTCTACTAACTATGGTTTTATTGATGCTTAAATTGAAATAGCGCAGGTTCTGGAACTGTGTGTGGACGCTATTCACTTAATTGCTTGCGCATACAACACCTTTTGTCTGTCACGAAGTTTAACGATTAGCGACCAGAAAGAAGATTTTTCCAAGAAAGTTAGTGTTTTATGAAATCCGGCTTAATAAAAGACATAATTTTGCATGACATCTCCTGAAAGGTTTTTGTTTTATAAAATAACTAAATAAACTCACCATTTATTTGTAGCCAACACATGTCCCCATAAAATAGGACACCTTGACGATGAAATATGCAGATGACATAACTTGGAGTTCACCTGCCGGGTCTAATGTAACTGATAATGCCGGAAACTAAAGGTTTTTGAAATATAACGGCGTGGTTGGAAGCTCAATTTAAGTAAGACCAAGGAGCTTGTTTTTAAACTATCTAAAAGTAAAGCTGGTGACACACGGTTCAACATTGTGCTGAACGACGCTGCAGCAACTTGTTGAACGAAATAGAGCTTGTCTCTAGTTTCGTTCAACAACGTTTAATGTGTTGAATGGCTAGTTTCAACATTCAACATGGCGTGACACACTATCCAACACTTCTTTCGCAAGAACCTGCAATATTCGTTGATAAAAAAATGTTGAACCATGTGTCACCGGCTTAACTGACATCAAGCGGCCAGTATCATGTTTGAGGCTCCATGGGTTGTGTAACGTTCTAGGATAATGTAACAAAAATGACAGCACTTTTTTATGGGTCTGTCCTGCTGCTGATGATAAATTGCGTCCGCATAAGACTTGTTTGTCGTGTTTCGTATCGTTTAAAACGTTTTCATGCTGATTCATGCTGACCGTGCACGTACATAGGCTATTATCCCCAGACTCTTTTGACCAGAGAACATTGTCAGTCATTTATTGGTGCATTGACAGCCTTGGACACGGATTATTCACAACAGTGGCAAGGTCATTCATATTTGATTAATCGCCAGCAGATGTCCAATAATATTAAAACCCCGAAAATCTTATGATACACACCGTAGAAGGAAGTAAAAGAGAAAAACTGAAGCAGCATGTTGTTGTTACGGCAGTGCGTTCGGCCAGGGGAAGGGCTAAATCAGTCCACGAATAAACTGCCTGCAAAATGGAACCGCATATGCGTGATGAACTTAAGGCCGTACTCAAGACCTCGCGCGATGGGCCACAGATTTTTCCTATACGGACCGACCCAGATCGGTAAATATTTTATTTATTTATTTATTTATTTTTTCGAAAATTCTTCTTTTGAACTTGGGAAAAAGAGACAGGAAAGAAGGATATGATGCCTACTAAGAAAGCGTCTAAGAGCTAAGCCAATTACGTTATCGTATGTCTATCAGCAATTTACCTTATTCGACTTGTGAGAGCGGATGTGAAAAGAGAAAAAGCCATGCAAAAGTCATTGAAAAAACAATTATCTGTCAAACGTCAAAAGTAAGTGTCTGTTCCCACTTGACTGGAAATTCCGGACCGTGGTCCATATCGCAAAAAAGCTGGACGGGCTACGAGCGCGTGATTGGCCAATCACATTCGAGGATTGAGGATTCCGGCCCACTGAGATGCTTCAGAAAAAAAAAAAGACATATATATTATTGTTATTATTTTTACAGTTCTTCCGGCTTCCATTTTTCTTATTCTTATTCCTGGTCTTGTCCGTTTTGTCCTTTCAACCTAAATATTGCTTTTATCCGATCAACGAACACCTGCTTGCAGCTGTACTGTTTCTGAACAAAGCGGCATTCTTTGAATTTGTTTCGGTCGATTCAGTGAATTAAGACCGTGTACTCGCATTGAATCAATTGCCTTTCTTCCACGTTACGCCCGTATTAACTCCAGTCTTGAAGCACCTAGCCTTCACTTGCTTCCTGTCCAATACAGTGTTAACTTTAACATGGCGCTCTCTGTTTTCAAGGCTCCAAGGGGAATGGCTCAGTCTAATTACTTTATTTATTTCTTGCAAGCCAAGAGTGCGGGTCGTTATTGGTTACGGTCTAATGACGAGCTGCTACTTAAGGTCCTCCAAACAAGTCGTAAGGCCCTCGGAGATCGGGCTTTCGCTATCGCTGCTCCAAAACTATGCGGAACAGTCTCTCGCAGGCTTTTCGGGACAGCGACACTATTGGCTGCTTTAAGGCTAGGCTGAAGACTTATTTATTTGGATTAGCTTTTGAAAGTTAAGTTTCCATAATTCCTTAGATTTTTGACGATAGTACGTTTTTATAAGATATCTACATTTTATTCATTCTATATTTTATACGGTGGCCGGCTGCATTTTATTATACACTTTATAATGTAAGCGCTTTATAAGTTGTGTTATTCTTGTTCTTGTTATTAGGTTATTCTAGATTTTAGAAACTGCTTCAGTTCTAGTGGAACCGGCGACTTTCCAGTGTGTCCCAGCTTAGGGAGCGAACTAATTTTGAGGTGCTAGTGGTTCGACTGCTTGCAATCGGAATTGACACACCTGCTAGGATTTTTGTGAACCTGTTAAGAAGGGCAACGTCAATATTAGTATGAGGGCTCCAGAAGGAGGCCGCTTACGCTTTTATAGATTGTGCTAGTAAAAGTAGCATATTATGCTAGTAGCACTGCTCTTTTTTTGGCCAAATTATGCTAAAATTGTGCTCCTTTTTTCAAATTATGCCACTTTTTAAAAAATTGTGCTCTTTAAAAATGTTGGCAAAGAAGTCCAATAACCAGAAGCCGTTTATTCTTGTTAGCTATATATATATAGATATACCCTTTTTTGTATCCTTTTATCGTTGTGTGTAGGGAACGATCCAGTCTGGCAATTGTTGGCGGTTCTGGCCCGTTATTTCAGTCTCCGAGAGAGCTGTAACTTGCTTCCTTACAACTCGTAAAGAGTGGTAAATTGCTGTTGAGGTCTACCTCAGCCATCAGAATATACCTTTCTAGAAGAGCAACAGGACAATATTTATTAAATAACCTCTTAATATAAACCTTATTCCCTTCTCTGTAAACGTCATTCTTTGGGCGAGAAACAAACACACATAAATGATCAGGCAAAAAGACCAAATGGTTAAGCAAACTACTAAATTCATCATAAAAAAACAAAAAAACCGCCAAACGTAACGAGCATATAGAAGCTAAACCCAAGTCCTTCAGATTAGTTGAAGAACCAGCGTACTTATCAATGATTTTCTTAATAATATCAGCAGAGATGGGTTCCTTCTTAGAAACAACTGGTTTACCACGTTTAGCCGCTTCTAACAAACTACGCCAAATTGCACTATCCAAAGGATTGCTAATGATGCCAGGAATGAAACCATTTAAGAGCTGCATGTGTCAAAACGAGTGCTGCGTAAGACTTGGAACTAACTTATACTTTGTAAAGAATGAAACCGAGAAAGGAGGCGACGGCTGAATACTGGACAAATTACACCATCTTGCAAACTTGACAATTTCTTTTGTATACGTTTTTACTGTGGAATCCGCCTTAGACTTCATTAACAAGGTCTGGAGATCCTTCGTGTTTGGTTTCAAGTGATGTGGGAGGTTGTTCCAATAACCTTGAGTGTTAAACATCTAATGAAAAACAGACACAAAAGAAAACAGAAAACATGTAAAAGAAAAACACCAAAATCTAAAGTGCAAGATTCATAGCAATTACTTGCTCTCCGAAATCAGGCCAGAGCCCCCTTTCTGATGTATAAGCGGACAAGCGTTCTCCCAACACTACATAAACAATCTCAGAATATAAGCTGCAGACGGTAAATTGCTCTCCCAGTCCGAGGCCAGCGCCCGCTTACTGATGTATAAGCGGACAAGCGTCCTTATCATCACTGATCATCATAGATGTAATAGAGACCCAGTTGTCATGTAAATCAAAACTTCATACCGAGAGCTAGCATTTGTCCAAGGAATCTCTTGGAGCCTAACAACGAATTGGTGTTCCGTCCATGTTCCAGAACAGTCCTGCCGCTAAACAACTATAATCCATGACAAAACTAAAAAATTTCCCGCTAATAATGGGCCAAAAATGCGACGAAGGCCAGAATGGTACAACTAATGTAGCAACGGCGTTGGATTTATACAAATAGTGAATTGTTCTGTGGATTAAACTTACTGGGGGGACAACAAGACAATTTTCCCCTGTCAAATTTTGAACGAAGAAATCCACTCCGCTACATCCTGGGTTCCAAAATCTGGAATAAAACTTGCCGACTTACTTGTTATAGAAATTGGCAAAACAGTCCACTGTATAAGGCCCCCAAGTATTCTCCAGAAATTCAGAAAAGGAAGTTGTGATTTGCCAATCGTCTACTTCAATAATACGACTTACAAAATCCTCCCTATCAAGCTCCGTTCGGGGAATCCATTGCTTTTCCAATTCGATACCATAGTCAATACAAAATGGAAAAATCGTAAGGGCTATAACATGTAAATCTTTCCTCATGCTACCAACTTGAATATAATTCTACAAGAGTTTTGACTGTCAGAAAACCATTTGTTGTACGAGCCCTTAGGAAGAGGCAAAAATGACTCTTGAGCAAATATAATAGCTGTTAACCCGCTCCAAGTAGAACTCATGCCACACTCGTGTACATCCCATTGTTTATGACATACCTGTTCACTGTTAACATTTAAATGCGCACCACATCCTGTGGCATTAGCATCTGAATAAACAACGTATTTAGACGGTCTGAACGGACAATCTACAATTCTTTTGAAAATCACTCTATCCAAATTGGCTTCCCAAAACTCAATTCCTCTAACACAATATTGATCCAAAGTAAATTTGTAATCGCAATCCTGCGCTGCTGCAACAGATATTGTGCAATATCTGGTACTCATTCTGGAAATGTTCCTAAATACTGCACCAGCGGAAATTATCTTACCCACGAGTGAAGCTAATTCTCTAGGGGATACCATAAAACATTTTCGAGACATTCTTTGAACACAATCCGCAATACTAGATAGGCGTCTATCCGAAATTCGAATTGTTACGTGAATAGTGTCCCATACTATACCTAACCACTTAGTGACCTGCCAAGGAATCCACTGGGACTTCTCGTCGATGGTAATAAAACCGGATTTCCATAAATCTGATCTAACACAGACAGCTCAGTAACGTTGCACAGGAGACTTGGTCAAACTCAATCAACCGTCCGTCGTCCAGGAATAAAGAGCAACATTGACTCCATGGATCCTGCAATATTTTTCGACTGGCTTAAGACACTACGTAAAGATATAAGGGACTGAGGCCATTCCAAAAGACAATACAGTAAATACGAAATACCTGAACTTATTATCACCTGAAAACTTCAAGGGAAACGTAAGAAAGTCTGATGATCCGGGTAAATATCTATATGATGGTCACTCACTCACTCACTCATGCCCTTTACGCCTAAGTGGGATGTAGGGCAGCAACAAGCTCCCTCCACATTTGCCGGTCCCTTGCCATAAGCTTGATGCCTCCCCAGGTCTTCCCCATCTCCCAGATTTCTTTGTCCACTGTCCGTCGTCACGTGATCTTGGGGCGGCCCCTCTTGCGTTTCCCTTCTGGCGTCCAATGTAAAGCGGTTTTTGCAGTGGAAGCTACTTGACGGATAACAATGCACCTCCAGCGTCTCCTCATCAGGATGGTAGCCATTGGTTCAGTTCCACACCGTTCAAAGAGATCTTTATTTGAGATGACATTAGGCCAAAAGATGCGTAGGATACGCCAAGGCTCTTGGTGTGAAATGTGGAGAGCTTTGATAAATCCTTCTCGTTAGGCGCCAACATTCTGAACCATGCAGGAGAGTGAGGAAAGGACGCAGCTGTGATAGAGTTTCAGCTTGGTGAGAGTGCTGTAAGCGGAGGAGTGCCATATCTTATTCATCATGTTGAGCGAGTTTCTGGCCTTGTTGAGACGGTTCATAATGTCCAGATAAGTTCCTCCATCTCTACTGATGATGCTGCCAAGGTAGGTAAATCTGTCTGTGTAAGGAAGTTCTTCATTATCGACCTGGACTGGTCGTGCGTCGTTAGTATTCAGTGCCAAAATTTCTGTTTTCTTACTGCTGATGTTGAGGCCAACTTGCTTCGCAAAGGTGTTAAGGCGTTGCGTCTTCTCTTGAATGTGTGTGTGTGTGGCTGTGTGATAGTACGGCTAGATCATCAGGGTAATCTAGGTCTTCCAAATAAGAAAAGGGCATCCATCTGATGCCCCTGATCTGATCCTCAGCGGTACGCCACATGATCCAGTCCACAACAAGGTTGAAAAGCGATGTGCACATGACACACCCCTGTCTGACACCAGTGTGGACTTCAAATAAGATGTCACCATCAGCAACTGAGCAGGTAAAGTTGTCATAAAAGCTTTTGATGACCTCAGCAAGGTGGGAGGGGATTCCATACGCTCGTAATATCTTCCAGAGACTGTGTCGATGTACACTGTCGAAGGCCTTGGCAAAATATACAAAGTTCTCATAGAGATTTTGCTGCCATTCGGTACTCTGTTCAATAATATTTCTCAGCGTGAAAATACGATCGATACAACCCTTTCCTCTCCTGAAACCTGCCTGTTCCTCGCGAAGTTTATGGTCCACAGCCAGTGATAGGCGCCTCATGATGACTTTCGCTAAGATCTTACTAGGAGTGGATAGCAATGTAATACCACACCAGTTGCTACATTCAGACAGAGCTCCTTTCTTTGGTATCTTGATGATGATACCCTGATTCCAGTCATCAGGGATTTCCCTTCTGTCCCATATGGTGTTGAAAAGTGGTTGCAAGATGTTTGCGGTGGTTACAGCATCTGCCTTGAACAGCTCAGCATTGAGGCGGTCTTTGCCAAGTGCCTTGTGGTTTCTTAGAGAATTAATGGCCGCAATGATCTCCCCTTTGTTTGATGGTCCAGTGTCAACACCTAGGTCCACCTCAGCTTCTGGTATATCAGGCTCCTCTTCTGGTGCTGGTCTATTAAGGACTTCCTTGAAACGTGCTTCTTGGTCTTTTTCAGAGGTGAGGAGCTGTCCTTGTTTGTCTCGTATGGGGGCATTTCTGCTGCCACGATATTTTCCACAGATCAATTCCAATTTAGATCAATTTAGATCAATTTATATGGTGGTAACCGGTCTTTAAATCAAACGAAATCATGAAAGCTCCCTTTTGGAAATAAGACAAGCCTCCTCCAGTCTTCGTACTTGACTTTTTGTTTCATAAGATGTTTATTAACGTACCTTAAATCTAATATTAATCTAAATATTAATTCTAAAGATTCCCCATTTTAAGGATTCCCGCTTTTAAAGATTCGCCTTTTCTAAAGATTCCCCGTTTTAAAGATTCCCCATTTTAAAGATTCCTGCTTTTAAAGATTCTCATTTTCAAAGATTCCCCGTTTTAAAGATTCGCTATTTTAAAGATTCCAGCTTTTAAAGATTCCCCGTTGTAAAGATTCCCCATTTTAAAGATTTCCGCTTTTAAAGATTCCCTATTTTAAAGCTTCCCAGCACATTCCCCTTTCTCCATTACCCATTCCTCGATTCCCCATTCTTCTATTTCCGATTCCTCATTCCTCATTCCTCATTCCTCATTCCTCATTTTCCGTTTCTCCTTCTCCAATTCTCCATTCCCCGTTTCTCCTTCTCCAATTCCCCATTCCCTGTTTTAAAGATAGCCGATAACTCCGATTATGTTCGTCTGCTTTGTGAAGCATCGATCAACGACCAAACCAAATTTACGCCAGTCGGATTAGAGAGACCCCCGATGAGAGGAAGACCTCCAAAATACTACCACCCTTTATTCATGAAAGCAAAGCACCTTGAATCGGTTGTCAGAAGAATCCTTCCCAAGGAAACAACAGATTCCGTCTCCAAGAAATGCTCAAGATTAGCCCATCTTTATGATCTCCCCAAGACCCATAACGAACGTCTTGCCATGCGACCCATTTTGTCTGCAACAGATACATACAACTACGCTCTGACAAAGTGGTTGGATGAGAAGTTGAAACCTTTATCGACCAACGAGTACACGATATCCGACATCTTGCGTTTCTCCGAAGAAATCCAACGTCTGCAAATCGGTGACAATGATTTCCTGGTGTCGTATGATGTCACAGCCCTCTTCACTAACGTTCCGTTAGAAGAAACTATTCAGATTTTAGCAAAGAAAGCATTCAATGAGAACTGGTTTAACAATACACACAACCTTATTAACATCTGTGAAGGAGATCTAAACGAACTGCTCACAATTGCAACCAAAGATCAGCTTTTCCAGTTCAACGGCGACATGTACGAGCAAATAGACGGCGTTGCGATGGGCTCACCATTAGGACCACTAACGGCAAACACCTTTATGTACTCCATTGACGAGAAACTTGCACATGAAAACAAACTTCCCAATTTCTACAAAAGACACGTTGATGATACCTGCGCCCTAGTAGCTGACCTTACCGCTGCTACCGACTTCCTTTCGGTTCTCTGAATGATGCGCACCCAGCAATCCAATTTACAATGGAAACAGCAGTCAACAACAGCTTACCCTTCGTAGGCATGGTAATCACTAAGACCGTAACCACATTAACATCTCTGTCTACAAAAAAAAGACCAACAAAGGGCTTTTACCCATTATCAGAGCCATGTGGATAACAGGTAACAGATATAAACGATCGCTAAAAAGAACTATGCTTGATCGCGCTAAATGCTTGTCATCCTCACCGGGCCTCTTCCCCAAAGAACGCCATTATCTAAGAAAAATGTTTTCTGAAACTGAAATATCCTGGAAAACTTATTGATTCTACTTTTAAGAGATTTCATGCCTCCCAAGACCAAAATCAAAGCCGTATTAACCCAGTCGACAACCCTGTACTGATAACCTTGCCTTTCAAAGATCAGAAATCCGCCGACTCCGTGCCCAGGCAACTTTTTTTAAGCGACCTTGGAAAGAAAATCGATCGTGTATTACAAGCAGTTTTCACAAGTATTAAAATCTCTGAAGATTTGAAAGTTACGGAAACAAAGCCCTCACTTGTAAACCAACAATGCGTTGTGTATGAATTTCAATGTAATTCATGTGATCCGAATTATATAGGCTACACGAGCCGTCATCTCCATCTGCGCATCGAGGAGCATAAATATTCCGTCATCGGTAAACACCTAGAGGACAAACACAACCAAAGTCCCAACAATCTTCACGAACAGTTTACCACCTTAAAAAGATGCCGCGGAAAGTTTGAATGCCTTATTTATAAGATGCTTTTAATGAGGAAAGAGAGACCGACTCTGAACACTCAAAATGACTCCATTCCAGCGGAACTGTTTATTTAAATTTTGCTCATTCTTTTGTTTATTCCCACCTCATATATTCTAATGTATTCTTTATTTAACGTTACCTTACTTACATTGATTTGCATTTGATAATGGTGACATAACGTCGCCGAAACGTCATGTTTTTTATCTGGCTAGTCTTTATTCTAAAAAGCTGTGCAAATAAAGATTTTTATTATTATTATGCTATGGTAAACTAACAAGACTTTTTTTTTTCGAAATATTTACAAGACCATTATAGCCCGCAGTTAGCATGGCTATTCTAAGCGGGCTACGTAGACTGCGACCACATGTATATATAACAAGCTCACAACATTCACAAATCAGTTAATAATATGGCAATTACAAAGGACAGAAACTTCACCTTAATCTAGAAAAGGCGTCAAACAAGCGGTAGCAGAAAGAGAAAACTGAAAAAAACAAAACAAAACAAAACAAAAAAAACAAGCCGCCTAAGGGCGTTTCCGTGGGATGCACAAACAGTTAACCAGAAATTGTAAAAGTACAACGGTTAGTCCAGATCCGAGTTCAAGGTGCGGGTTAGATCACTAGAAGTTGTTTTTGTGCTGCTTATAACACTTCCCGCATGATACTGGAAATTCATTAAAAAAATAATATTAATAATTTGTGTCTAAGAAGAAAAACAACAAGGCAAAGGAAGACAAAAAAACAAGAACAAGTTAACGACATGGATATTATGCATGGTCACCCATACAAGTGGTAACCCCAGCCAACAGGGCTTAACTCCACTGAGAAGCACAAGCACGTGGCTAATTGCCATATGCGACCACGAAGAAAAAGAAACCCTACCGATTCTTAGACGTGGTCTGCCTGTGGCATCCCACGTAATAATAAAAACAAAAACAAAACAAAAACAAAGATTGCTGAGGTAAAAAAAATAATAATAAATAATAATAACAATAATAGACGCCTTAAAAAGGAACGTTGGAATACCCAGGGAACCATGAAATACTTGAAAACACAAAATAATGACGCATGCATTTCTCTTGTACAATAGCCGATTAGTTTTCAAGTGTTTAATAATAAGTACAAACGCAAAAAAAGGTTATTCGAATCAAATCGTGTTTTACAGGAAGAGTAAAGTCAGTCTACTTGGTGAAAGTTTAAACTTAATTGATCGAGAAACGCTGTCAGGTGTAGAAGGGACGACAGCAATGCCAATTTAGTTTCAATCTAGATATTAAAAGGAGAGTGGTTGTGTTTGAAGGTTTGGGTCTCGAATCGTCGCTTCACAGCCAGCTGAACAAATGGTGCCATTAAAAAAGGCCGGACTTATTTGAGGGGGACGGTCTAGAAACGGTCGTTATCACGTTGCAAAGTATTCAAGGAAACCTTGGCTCGCAACCTCGTTGCCGGGAGGAAAAAAGTCCTGTGAGGGAGAGTTTATTAGTTGCAGAAGAATTATGGTTTACATTCTGAAAAGCCTTGTCAGACCAGAAAAAAGGCTTTTCTTTTTTCTGCCCTCTGTATGACTGACGAACTCAAATTTCAATTTTATTGCGATTACATTAAAGTCTTACTTACGAATTCGTTCATTTACAAACTAATTTCACGGAAAACTTTGAGGATCCTTGGTCGGAGCCATAACTAAATGCTTTCAGAACAAAAAGTTTTCGGAGACAAAAACAAGAGACCGATACCATGAAAAGCGATCCAGCTAAGGGCATCTTTCATATTTTAACACACAAGACAGCACGTAGTTTTTGTAGAAGCTGTTTTTGGGGGGCGAGGAGGTTTAATTGTTTTTTTTTTCCCTTTACAAAGGGAAGTCAGCAAAAAACGAAGAACATTATTCTTTGACACTAACACTTTTGTTTTTCTCGTTTAACCTCTCTTGAAATGCACGGTGAAGCACAAGATTTTCCCCTGAACACTTATTAACTCAGAACACAGCATATAGGCGTAATGCAAACGGCAACAACAACCGAGCATTATTAAGCAGCCGCGCGACGATGCTTGGAGAGGCATCTCCTTAGGCCTTCACGATAGTTTCCGCTAAAGGCGAAACAAATGCAAGGATTCACGGCGGAGTACGATCTTACCAAAAACAAAGTAATTCGTCTGAAGATGAAGAGGCTACAGTGAAATGTATCCCGTGCATAGTAGCTGAGTAAGACGATAGTACTATAGGGTAAAAAGCACAGCATAAACCCCAATAGGATAGCTATGGCCAGCTTCAACACGTTTTCGTTTTGTCTCGCACGTTGCTTGCAAGCATTACTTGATTGTTCGCCTGGAACAGTTTGTGACTTGAGTTTGATAAAGATAATGGAGTAAACTATGATCAATAGGGCCGTTGGAATATAAGTAACCATTACGTGGAGGGCAAGAACGTAATCACTGAGTGATGAAGACTCTCCAAATGCTTGATTCCAGTCAATTGAGCAAACGAATTTACCTGGGTATTCACCAAGCCTGTTGGCGAAGAGAATAGGTGACGCCACTGCCATTGCCACGATCCAAGTGGCGAGAATAAAGAAAGGACACCTTTTCGAACTGATGAGTGAGGAACGGAGGGGAAACACCACAGCAACAAATCGATGCACTGCTATCAGAACCAGGCTCTGAATAGACACAAGGTGGGAGATATTCCTTGAAAATGGCAACAGCTTACACAAGGCGTTTCCGAGAGCACCTCTGGCGGGCCAAGTGTTGAGGTACAGACCTGTAACAATCTTGGGTATCTCGATCAAGGAGTGCAACAGATCGGACATGGCCATATTGACAATCAGAAAGTTGAACGGTTTTCTCAAAGTATGCGTTTTGTAAACAATTATTCCTATCGAGGAATTTCCGACCAGCGAAACGGCAAATATAATGCAGTAAGCTACGGTTATCCCAGCACTGTATGCTGCGCGATTCCACTTTATAGAGCAGCTCGATCCGTTCGTGGTTGTATTCATGGTTGCTGGTGCAACCAGGACGGCGATCTGATGAATTTATTTGCAGGTTCACCTGGTTTCTCGCGTGTGGGTGTTGTTTTATTGACGCTTAAATTGAAATAGCACAAGTCCTGGAAGTATGTGTTGACGCTATTCACTTAATTGCTTGCGCATACAACACCATTTGTCTGTCACGAAGTTTAAAGACCCAGTATTGCCATTAAGCACTGCGCGCTGTGATCACTCGAAAAACAATAGACGTCTTTAATTTTTTTTAGCGACCAGAAAGAAGATTTTTGGAAGAAAGTTAGTGTTTTATCAAATTCGGCTTAGTGAAAAACATAATTTTTTTAAAGGTTTTTGTTGTATAAAATAACTAAATAAACTCATCATTTGTGCATAGACAACACATATTCCCATAAAATAGGACACCTTGATGATGAAATATGCAGATGAGATAATTTGGAGTTCACCTGAAGGGTCTAGTGTAGCTGATAATGCCGGAAACTGAAGGGTTGGTAATATAATGCGTGGTTGGAAGATAATCTGTCGAAGCTCAATTTAAGTAGGACCTAGGAGCTTGCTCTTAAACTATCTAAAAGTTTTAAGGCTAGTGACACACGGTTTAACACTGTGCAACATTTGTTGCTCAACACGCTGAACGACGCTGCAGCAACTTGCTGAACGAAATAGAACTTTCAACATTCAACATGGAATGACACATTTCAACACTTCTTTCGCAAGAAGCTGCAATATTCGTTGATCAAAAAATGTTGAACCGTGTGTCACCGGCTTAACTGACATCAAGCGGCCAGTATCATATTTGAAGCTCCATGGGTTGTGTAACGTTCTAGGATTATGTAACAAAAATGACACTTTTTTATGGGTCTGTCCTGTTGTTGATGATAAATTACGTCGGCATAACACTTGTTTGTCGTGTTTTGTTTCGTTTAAAACGTTTTCATGCTGATTCATTCTGACCGTGCACGTACATAGGCTATTATCCCCAGACTCTTTTGACCAGAGAACATTGTCAGTCATTCAATGGTGCATTGACAGCCCTGGACACGGATTATTCACAACAGTGGCAGGGTGATTCATATTTGATTAATCGCCAGCAGATGTCCAATAATATTAAAAGCAATAGAGGGGCTTTAAAGTAAACAGGAAACGTAATGCTCAGCGCTTGTAAAACACGGCATGCACGTGAAATGCATTTTTACCCCAAAAATCTTATAATACACACCGTAAAAGGAAGTAAAAGAGAAAAACTGAAGCAGCATGTTGTTGTTACGGCAGTGCGTTCGGCCAGGGGAAGGGCTAAATCAGTCCACGAATAAACTGCCTGCATGGTGGTCTCGAACCGCGTATGCGTGATGAACTTAAGGCCGTACTCAACACCCCGCGCGATAGGCCACAGATTTTTCCTATAAGGACCGACCCAGACCGGTAAATACTTTATTTCTATTTTTTTTTTCGGAAATTCTTCTTTTGGAATTCGGAAAAAGAGACAGGAAAGAAGGATATGATGCCTACTTACAAAGCGCCTAAGAGCTAAGCCAACAACATTATCCTATGTCTACCAGCAATTTGCCTTATTTGACTTGTGAGTGCGGATGTGAAAAGAGAAAAAGACATGCAAAAGTCATTGAAATAATTATCTGTCAAACGTCAAAAGTAAGTGTCTGCTCCCACTTGACTGGAAATTCCGGACCGTGGTCCATATCACAAAAAAGCTGGACGGGCTACGAGCGCGTGATTGGCCAATCACATTCGAAGATTGACGATTCCGGCCAACTGAGATGCTTCAGAGAAAAAAGAAAGATATATATATTATTGTTATTATTTTTACGGTTCTTTCGGCTTACATTTTTCTTATTCTTATTCCTGGTCTTGTCCGTTTTGTCCTTTCAACCTAAATATTGCTTTTATCCGATCAACGAACACCTGCTTGCAGCTGTACTGTTTCTGAACAAAGCGGCATTTTTTGAATTTGTTTCAGTCGATTCAGTGAATTAAGACCGTGTACTCGCATTGAATCAATTGCCTTTCTTCCACGTTACGCCCGTATTTACTCCAGTCCTGAAGCACCTAGCCTTCACTGGCTTCCTGTCCAATACAGTGTTAACCGTAACATGGCGCTCTCTGTTTTCAAGGCTCCAAGGGGAATGGCTCAGTCTAATTACTTTATTTATTTCTTGCAAGCCAAGAATGCGGGTCGTTATTCGTTACGGTCTAATGACCAGCTGCTACTTAAGGTCCCCCAAACAAGTCGTAAGGCCCTCGGAGATCGGGCTTTCGCTATCGCTGCTCCAAAACTATGCGGAACAGTCTCTCGTAGGCTTTTCGGGAGAGCGACACTATTGGCTGCTTTAAGGCTAGGCTGAAGACTTTATTTGGATTAGCTTTTGAAAGTTAAGTTTCCATAATTCCTTAGATTTTTGACCATATCACGTTTTTATAACATATCTACATTTTATTCACTTTATATTTTATACGGTGGCCGGCTATATTTTATTATACACTTTATAATGTAAGCGCTATATAAGTTGTGTTATTCTTGTTCTTGTTATTAGGTTATTCTTGATTTTAGGAAAGTAAACTGCTTCAGTTCTAGTGTAACCGGCGACTTTCCAGTGTGTCCCAGCCTAGAAAGCGAACTAATTTCAAGGTGCTAGTGGTTCGACTGCTTGCAATCGGAATTGACACACCTGCTAGCATTCTTCTGAATCTGTTGAGAAGGGCGACCTCAGTATTAGTATGGGGACTCCAGAAGGGGGCCGGTTACGCTTTTATAGATTGTGCTAGTCAAAGTAGCATATTATGCTAGTAGCACTGCTCTTGTTTTGGCCAAATTATGCTAAAATTGTGTTCCTTTTTTCAAATTATGCTACTTTTTAAGAAATTGTGCTCTTTAAAAATCTTGGCAAAGAAGTCCAAAAATACATTTTCTTTAATCAGAAGCCGTTTATTCTTGTTAGCTATATATACAGATATATCCTTTTTCGTGTCCGTTTATCGTTGACTGTAGAGAACGGTCTGTGGCAATTGTGGGTGGTTCTGGCCCGTCATTTCTCCGAGAGAGCCGTAAGTTTTCGCTCGAATCGGCTGGCATAGCTGACGCCATTTTGTAGCCTTCCCTATGAGAATTGTTGGGATCGACATGATTTCCCATCACCGGGACTTCCGGTTCCCGTGCATAACTTGTAATCTCAGCCAGGTTCCTGAAGACAATTCTTAAACATCTCCCTACATGTCGTGTACGAGAACTTGCTTCCATACAACTTGTAAGTGTTGGAAGATTTAAACAATTTTATTGGTCTAAAGAGTGGTAAATTGCTGTTGAGGTCTACCTCAGCCATCAGAATATACCTTTCTAAAAGAGTAACAGGACAATATTTATTTTTAATATAAACCTTATTCCCTTCTCTGTAACCGTCATTCTTTGGGCGAGAAACAAACACACATAAATCATCAGGCAAAAATACCAAGTGTTTAACCAAAATACTACTAAATTCATCATAACGAAAAAAGGCCGCGAAACCTAAGGAGCATATGCAAGCTAAACGGAAGCCCTTCGGATTAGCTGAAGAACCAGCGTACTTATCAATGATTTTCTTAATAATGTTAGCAGATGGGTTCCTTGTTAGAAACAACTGATTCACTACGTTTAGCCGCTTCTAGCAAACTATGCCAAATTGCAGTATCCAATGGGTTGCTAATGATGCCAGGAATGAAACCATTTAACAGCTGCATGTGTCAAAACGAGTGCTGCATAAGACTTGGAACTAACGTATACCTTGTAAAGATAAGCAATTGCAACTGAAACCGAGAAACGAGGCGACGGCTGAATACTGGACAAATTACACCATCTTGAAAACTCGGCAATTTCTTTTGTATATCTTTTTATTGTGGAATCCGTTTTAGACTTCATTAACAAGGTCAGGAGATCCTTCGTGTTTGGTTTCACGAGATCTTGGAGGTTGTTCCAATGGTAATCTAAAAGGAAGAAAAACAGATTCATTCAGTCTTGTGTTTAGTTCGGAGAAGTGGTTCGCGTGAATTTCACCTTTTGGAGAGTTTTCTCTTTACCAGGGTTTTATAGTCATTAAACGGATTGTGTATCTAAGAAATTTTTTTGCGGATTTCACTCTCTCAAGCAATGGAAGCTCGCCCAAAGCAACACCTTGTCAACAGTAGTTAGCTTTGAGAAAGAGTGGATCCACTCTTGCTTTGAATCAAGGAGCGCGAAGCGTAAAGCACGTATTATAGACTGACTCATTGGCCAGTTTACACCGGCAGATTCCGTATGCAATTTGTTATCTAGTCTGCCTGCAGACGGCAGTTTGTATTCGAAGCCCGGCACTGACTCCGTCGCCATATTGGACGCGTCAGCGGAAGATCTCCCTTACCCCCTCCCTCTCGCTTTGTCACTCATCCCAGATCTTCCATTAACGCGTCCAATATGGCGACCGGATTTGCGAGGTTTCCGAAATGTCGCGCTTGGATCACAAACTACCGCTAGTAAGCTCAGCGGCATGTAAAACTTGGTGAGGGGAGCCGGAGGAGAGTGCCGGAATGGTTGTCTGAATTAATCAGTCAAGCTTACCGTCACATGGCTCTTTGCGCCAAATTAGCGAAAGTGAACGGTGTCCTACTTTGTGCTTTATGCGCTTTATTAAATTTCCTCTCTTTTCCGAACACAAAAGAAAGGAGGCCTCTGCTAGCAGGGAAAAGTTTACGAAATTTCAGAAATTATTCAAGGGTCACGTATATCTCAGGATGCAAATCATGCTTCGCATACATTCATAATTCGGGAATCAACACTCTCCCCCTCCAACCTTTTGGTGAATTTCACGCTTCACGTATCATTTTTAACGGTAATTAATTGCGCTTCGCGCGCAGAATTCTTCACGCGTAAACCGTTTGCAAACCCCTAATTTAATGGTATTGAGGTTAATAATTGTCTATGAATAAGCAAAGCACCGCATCGCACACCATTCCTTCCATCTTTTCAGTCAACTGCACTTTCCCGGCCAAGGTCGGAGCAAGGGTATACTTTCGAATAGAGACGACTAAAACTGAGTTATTTGAAAAAGTGCTTTATGTGCTGTCCCGTAGAACAACAGAAAAGTGATATATATATGGTGTTCTTTATAAACGTGTCTTGTCTTCATTTGTGTTTCATATATATATAGTCCACAAGATTTTGAGCACTGAGAATAGGAATATCGTTGTCGGTAAGAATACATGCACACAAGGCTAAACCACATTCGATTTGCTAAATATATGATATGTGTTGTATGATATCTCAATTAATTAAGTTGTCCCATACACCTGAGGCCTCTATTAGCGTCAAGTTTAGAAAACGGCGAGCTATCATTGAAACCGTGCTGTCTTTCTTAGGTACGTTAGCCGACCACTTTTGAAGTGTTTAATAAGAACCAACGGAAACGTTAATGAAGGTCGATTTGACTACGAAAAGCTCAAAAGCAGGCTTTCTCTTTACGGGTACAGGTAGGCTTTCGTACATTGCAAGCATTTTTTTCGAGGATTTTAGTGAGGCAAAAGCATTGAGCATTATTCCAGCATTTTAGTGGCATTTTCCCGGAAAATTAATTTTTTTCTAAGAAAATAAAAAAAATTCTTTTTAGAGAAACTAAAAATTCACAAAAACTTCAAATGTCACCCTAATACAGCTGAGTGGAGACCGAGGACAAGTCAGCGGTTTTACGTTTCAAGAGTCAAGGCGGGTAGGTGTTCACAGTTAACACCATGTTAAAGACTTTGAAATTATTTTTCAAAAAAATGCATGTTCTCCTTCTTGGGGTGCTTTCCTTTTGCCAAAACTGGCCGGCCAGACCGATCAGTTTCCAAAGAAATTGCAACAATTTGAACAAACAGTTGCATGATATCCCTCACAAAAAAGCTGTACGCGAGGTGATAGCCGAGTTTGTCAAATGTACCACATTTTGACGTCTTCTGTGATACATTACTGAACAGACCAAGAGCAACAAAGAATCTATTATTTTCATACAATAAAGAGGTAGAAAAAGTAAACAGTGACGTAATTTATGCATCTGTCCTCCAATATATCATAGATGGTGACCAATCAAAACATACGTAAAACTGAGCTCAAGTTGTATAAATTACTCATAGAAAACTCGAGTTCGTAGTTTAATAGTTGGATGTAAATAATATGGCTGCATTTTCCTTTTCAGACAAAATGCTGGAATTATAGTAAACAATAAAGGGGAAATGAAAGGTAAAAATTAATGTCATCTACATTTGGCCACATTGACATTTTGCCAGAGTGTGTATTTCATTTGAGCTAATGAGAGAAAGAAACAAACAAACAAACAAGGAAGCTGTACTTTTATAAGTTGTTCAAAGCAAGATTAGCGCTAATCCGGGTTAAACGCCATGAAAGCAGTTTGATCACACCTAAGCTGGAATAAGTGCTAATCAGTGTTCAAACAACAGGTTGGCTATTAATGGGAAAGGAACTGGGTAAAGATGAATGAAGTAGTTGCTGCTTTTTTGTCTTCAATTTGCTTATTTTTTGTTGCTGGTTGGTTGTCTAATTGTTGCGCTTGGGTCATCTGGGCAATTATTTGGTCCCTTGACTAAGAGCCAACCTCTCTAGAAACACTAAACTTGTACATGTACAGCTGTTTGGTAACACTTCATGTTGCTGTGTACTTTAAAGTTGTAGAGCAGTGTGCACAGCAGTCACACGGCCATGGGTTTGAATCCCGTTCAAGCCTGGGTTTTCGTCAGGCTTCTTTGGAACTGCTCGAGTTTCTCTTATAACTGCGATGATATTCACATCTGACATTGAAGTGAGCAACTTAAGAGTTGGGGTTACTTGCAAAGAAGCCAGAAAAAGATCCAGGCTTGAACAGGACTCAAATCCATGAACATGCGATTACACTGGAAACTGCACTACCAGCTGAGAGCTACATGTATCACGTCATGGGTCAATTGCGAGTTCATATTAGATCCCGCAGGAGGTGAATTCGTGATAGCGAACGCATGAAATGTCACATATTGAACTGGGGATATATGGAGGATATTACGTGGTGGCGAGAAGATAGGAATTTTATGTTGGAGTGGCAAGAACAATATCTCACAAGTGAGTGCAGCGAACGAGTGAGATATTGTTCTTGCCACGAGAACATAACATTCCTATCTTCGAGCTAACGCGTAATTTTCTTTTTATTGTATAGACAAAAACACATTAAGTAAAAGCAAAGACAGTTTTACTCACTGAAAGGCGGGAGATGACGTCATAGATATCCTCACCAGTGAGGATATGGAAATACGCCACTACGGTGCCGGATGTGGTTTCTTATGAATTTTACGAGTTGTGTAATTCCCAGTAAAACACTCACTGTGACTGCAGTTGAGTACATGCAGTCAGTCCCTGTGTCTCGTTCAGCGGGCACAAGGGCTAGTGCTTAGCTGCCACCCCTTTGGGAACTTGGCGGCATATTTGTTTTCGCTCTCATGTTCAAGGCCGTTTTGCGTTATTGTCTTGTTTTTCTTTGTATCCCTTCTTTGTTTTTCAAGGCCTAAACGATTGTTAACTCAACTCAACTCAACCATTGTGAATGAACTTCGTTTACGTCTTGAAACTCCTCTCGGTACGTACCGGGAGGCAGCCACATTCACGTCTATATGATAAAAAATGTAATGCAAGTTTGATCATCACAGTTAAGTGAGCAGCTTACATAAATACAGTGTATGTGTAGAAGAGTTGTGTTGCATTACTCATGCACACGTGGGTCACGCAATTGGGTATTGGCGCATTGTATCGTAATTGGACCCCTGTAGTTTTTGGAAGGGTTTTGTCTGTCTTTTGGCGCGAAAAAAGTAAAAAAGTTGCGGAGCCATCCCGCGCTCATTTTAGTAGAAGAACGTCTAAAGTTTGTTAACCGTGTGCGGTGGCTTCCACGGATTTCACTGCTACATATGCATCTGTTGCAATACAGTGGACCTATTCAAATTTAATTTCAAGTTTTCCGTTCTCTATTATTTTATAATTTTTATCTCGAAATGTCTACGTAACTACATTTGACCGGACTGGACCGCAGATAGCCACAAAGCTAGTCGAGGCAGACCAGTCTGTGCTAATCTAGCAATTAGGATTACTGTACGTAGAAATGTTTATTGCATAAACTTGAGGAGAAAAAGAAATAAGCGAGTTGGTAAGTAAGGAAATAAATGGATAAAGAGTTTCCAGAAGAAATCAAGAGTCGGAAAAGAAATCAAAGGGTTCTATGAGCCAAGTCGTGAATGTGGTGTTACTGTAGCTAGAGGTTCGTAATCGCTGATAGCTGAGAATTGGCTGAAATTTTAACTGCTAGCCGAGAAATGACGATTTTTAAAAAAACTATCTAGCTTAGAATGACATTTGCCAAAATTAGGTGGTAGCTGAAACATGGCTAATATTTTAACTGATAACAGGATAAGAAGCAAACAGAAAAAAAAACGATCAGAAAATTTAAAATAACGAAAAAAGCATGTTACTTTGTTAAAATTAAAAACTGATAGAGCACGATAAAGATTCAAAGTTCAGAGCAAAACAGTTAACCATGTGCGGCGCTCATACAGATCGATGCCCCGGGGAGTTTATACCAAAATTCTTCCACTCTCCAGCAGACGGTGATTAGTCGTTCATTGCGCATGTGCACATTCACAAAAAAAAACAAAAAACAAAAAACAAAAACAAAACAAAAAAGTTTCAGTTTAAGAATTAATGTTACAGTAAATTACCAGCGTGTTTAGTCACCATAACATTTGGTTCAATCTACTGTGACAGATACATATTTGCCTGTCTTTCTTCGGGGCTTAATTCAGTACCAATGTCACCCTGTCCCTCACAAGGCCTTTCCTTAATACTTCCTGAGACAAACTGATGCACATAATTATTTACATAATAATTTGTAATTAACGGCTCGTTAAGGTTTACACACTACGTTTTGTTTGCCTGATCTGTTCACCTGACACCATTGTGGTGAAAATGATAAGACCTTAGTGTATTTTGACAAGCCATCGATCCTACAGTATGGCCGGATTTTCACATCAGACCGACAATTCGTAGCCATGCTGGCATCGACTTGAAGCCTTAGAAGCTGGCCCCAAAGAATTTATCCCTCTCGCCCTCTGGAAAATTCAACGTACGTTTTGATTGTGATTTTAAATGTGGAAAACGCCCAAACAAATGTCAATGTGAGGAGACTTTGGTACCAATGTCGCTAAAATAGTCGAGTTGTTGACTTTGTATCAGGTTCTGCCATTACTGGTCCTGTGGCTAAAGAGTGTGCAGACCTGTGGCCGAGGATTGCATCCAATGCTGGAAGCATTCAATGAAATGTACAGAACATGCGTTAAATAAAACTCCACCGACTTCTTGCAAGTGCACTTCGTGTTTTATTTGTCGGCTTTCACGCATCTCTCTATGTTCCGAGTTTTGACATTATGCTAAATGTCGCAGCTCGATCCCTTCGTTGTTGTATTCATTTAGGTGACCATATACTGAATAATGCTATTGATTTCAAATCGCGTATTACATTAAAAAAACCAAACAAAACAAAACAAACAAACAAACAAACAAAAACAAAAAACCTCGGTCTACTTGGTGAAAGTTTAAAGTTAATTGATCTAGAAACGGTGTCAGGTGTACAAGGAACGACAACAACGCCAATTTATTTGCGAGTAAATAGTCTCGTTTCAATCTAGATATTAAATGGAGAGTGGTTGTGTTTGAAAGTTTGGGCCTCGAATCGTCGCTTCACAGCCAGCTGAACAAATGGTGGCATTAAGGAAGTCAGGAATTATTTGAGGGGAACGGTCTAGAAAAGTGGTTATCACGCTGCAAAGTATGCTATTTAACCTTTGCTGCCAACCTCATTCCCGGGCGGAAAAAAGGTTCTGTGAGCGAGGGATAAGTTGCAGAAGAAACACGGTTTACATTCTGAAAAAAAGTTTTTTCTCCCCTTTGTATGATTGACGAACTCAAATTTCAATTTTATTGGGATTACATTAAAGTCTTAATTACGAATTCGTTCATTTAGAAACTAATTTCACGGAAAACTTTGAGGATCCTTGGTCGGAGCCATACCTAAATGCTTCCAGAACAAAACGTTTTCGGAGACAAAAACAAGAGACCGATGCCATTAAAAGCGATCCAGCTTAGGGCATCTTTCATATTTTAACATACATATTTTTCAAATTTTAACATACAAGACAGCACGTAGTTTTTGTAGAAGCTGTTTTTTTTTTGGGGGGGGGGGTTAATTGGTTTTTCCCCCCCTTTACAAAGGGGAGTCAGCAAAAACGACGTACATTATTCTTTGACAATAACACTTTTGTTTTTCTCATTTAACCTCTCTTGAAAAGCACGGTGAAGCACTAGATTTTCCCCTGAACACTCATTAAGTCAGAACACAGCATATAGGCGTAATGCAAACGGCAACAACAACCGAGCATTATTAAGCAGCCGCGCGAGGATGCTTGAAGAGGCATCTCCTGAGACCTTCACGATAGTTTCCGCTAAAGGCGAAACAAATGCAAGGATTGACGGCGGAGTACGATCTTACCAAAAACAAAGCAATTTGCCTGAAGATGAAGAGGCTACAGGGAAATGTATCCCATGCATAGTGCATAAGTAAGGCGATAATACTAAAGGGTAAAAAGCACAGTATGAACCCCAATAGGATAGCTATGGCCAGCTTCAACACGTTTTCGTTTTGTCTCGCACGTTTCTTGCAAGCATTACTTGATTGTTCGCCTGGAATAACTTGTGACTTGAGTTTGATAGAGATGATGGAGTAAACTATGATCAATAGGGCCGTGGGAATATAAATAAATATTACGTAGAGGGCAAGAACGTAGTCACTGGGTGATGAAGACTCTCCAAATGCTTGATTCCAGTCAAATGAGCAAAAGAATTTACCTGGGTATTCACCAAGCCTGATGGCGAAGAGAAGAGGTGACGCCACTGCCAAGTGGCGAGAATAAAGAAAGGCCACCTTTTCGAACTGATGAGTGAGGAACGGAGGGGAAAATCCACAGCAACAAATCGATGCACTGCTATCAGAACCAGGCTCTGAATAGACACAAGGCAGGAGATATTCTCTGAGAATGGCAACAGCTTACACAAGGCGTTTCCGAGAACACCTCTGGCGAGGAAAGTGTCCAGGTACAGGTCTGTAGCATAGTTGGGTATCACGATCAAGGAAAACAACAGATCGGACGTGGCCATGTTGACAATCAGAAAGTTGAACGGTTTTCTCAAAGTTTGCGTTTTGTAAACAATTATTCCTATCAAGGAATTTCCCACTAGCGAAACAGCAAATATAATGCAGTAAGCTACGGTTGCCCGAGCCCTGTATGCTGTGGGATTCCAATTTATAGAGCAGCTCGATCCGTTCGTGGTTGCATTCATGTTTGCTGGTTCGATCAGGGCGGCGATCTGATGAATTTATTTGCAGATTGACCTGCTCTCTCAGTCGTGGGTGTTGTTTTGTTGATATTTAAACTGAAAAAGCGCAAGCTGTGGAACTATGTGTTGACGCTATTCACTTAATTGCTTGCGCGTACAAGACCATTTGTCTGTCACGAAGTTTAGCATTTAACGACCAGAAAGAAGATTTTTCCATGAAAGTTGGTGTTTTATTAAATTCGGCTTAGTGAAAAACATAATTTTGCATGACATCTCCTGAAAGGTTTTTGTTTTATAAAATAACTAAATAAACTCATCATTTATTTATAGCCAACACATGTCCCCATAAAATAGCACACCTTGACGATGAAATATGCAGATGACATAACTTGGAGTTCACCTGCCGGGTCTAATGTAACTGATAATGCCGGAAACTAAAGGTTTTTGAAATATAACGGCGTGGTTGGAAGCTCAATTTAAGTAAGACCTAGGAGCTTGTTTTTAATCTATCTAAAAGTAAAGCTGGTGACACACGGTTCAACATTGTGCTGAACGACGCTGCAGTAACTTGTTGAACGAAATAGAGCTTGTCTCTAGTTTCGTTCAACAACGTTTAATGTGCTGAATGGCCAGTTTTAACATTCAACATGGCATGACACACTATCCAACACTTCTTTCGCAAGAACCTGCAATATTCATTGATCAAAAAATGTTGAACCGTGTGTCACCGGCTCAACTGACATCAAGCGGCCAGTATCATGTTTGAGGCTCCATGGGTTGTGTAACGTTCTAGGATAATTGAACAAAAATGACAGCACTTTTTTATGGGTCTGTCCTGCTGCTGATGATAAATTGCATCCACATAAGACTTGTTTGTCGTGTTTCGTATCGTTTAAAACGTTTTCATGCTGATTCATGCTGACCGTGCACGTACATAGCCTATTATCCCCACACTCTTTTGACCAGAGAACATTGTCAGTCATTTATTGGTGCATGGACAGCCTTGGACACGGATTATTCACAACAGTGGCAAGGTGATTCATATTTGATTAATCGCCAGCAGATGTCCAATAATATTAAAAGCAATAGAGGGGCTTTAAAGTAAACAGGAAACGTAATGCTCAGGGCTTGTAAAATACGGCATGCACGTGAAATGCATTTTTACCCCGAAAATCTTATGATACACACCGTAGAAGGAAGTAAAAGAGAAAAACTGAAGCAGCATGTTGTTGTTACGGTAGTGCGTTCGGCTAGGGGAAGGGCTAAATCAGTCCACGAATAAACTGCCTGCATGATGGTCTCGAACCGCGTATGCGTGATGAACTTAAGGTGGCTCAAACCGGTTTCAACACTTTCAAGAGCCTCACTTATCAGTAAGATTGACACTATAACACTATCACGTAGTAACAACGTTATGTTACCATATGAAACAGCAATTATTGATGAATAAAATACAGTCAGTACTGTTACGTAATACGTAACCATGGTAACAGGAAGGCCCTGTAGAAACGCCCTATATTTCGGCTTTAGTTGCTCGTATCTCAAAAACGAACTCTGTGACCCCCATTTTTTAATGCTGGAAAGTGATCGGCAGATCAAGATAAAACTGTCTGCAAATTTTGAAAAAATTCTGTGGAGCGGATTCAGAGCCACCTTTTTTTTTTCATTTTTTCAGGTGGCTCTGAATCTGCTCCACAGAATTTTTGAAAATTTGCAGACAGTTTTATCTTGGTCTGTTGATCACTTTCGAGCAACAAAAAATGGGGGTCACCGAGTTCGTTTTTGAGATATGAGCAACTGAAGCCAAAAAATAGGGTGTTTTTACAAGGTGTTCCCGTTGCCATGGTTACGTCTTGCGTCACAATAATGACCGCTTTTTATTCAGCAATAATTGCTGTTTCGTATGGTACCACAACATTGCTAATAAGTGATACAGTGTTGTAGTGTAAATCGTTCCAATAAGTGAGTTTCTTGAAAGTGTTGAAACCGGTTTGAGCCACCTTAAGGCCGTACGCAAGACCTCGCGCGATCGGCCACAGATTTTTCCTATACGGACCGACCCAGACCGGTAAATATTTCATTTATTTATTTTTTTTTCGAAAATTCTCCTTTTGAAATTGGGAAAATCAAACAAGAAAGAAGGATATGATGCCTATTTACAAAGCGCCTAAGAGCTAAGCCAACAACATTATCGTATGTATATTAGCAATTTACCTTATTTGACTTGTGAGTGCTTATGTGAAAAGAGAAAAAGCCATGCAAAAGTCATTGAAATAACAATTATCTGTCAAACGTCAAAAGTAAGTGTCTGTTCCCACTTGACTGGAAATTCCGGACCGTGATCCATATCGCAAACAAGCTGGACGGGCTACGAGCGCGTGATTGGCCAATCACATTCGAGGATTGAGGATTCCGGCCCACTGAGATGCTTCAGAAAAAAAAAAATATATATAAATATATTATTGTTATTATTTTTACAGTTCTTCCGGCTTCCATTTTTCTTGTTCTTATTCCTGGTCTTGTCCGTTTTGTCCTTTCAACCTAAATATTGCTTTTATCCGATCAACGAACACCTGCTTGCAGGTGTACTGTTTCTGAACAAAGCGGCATTCTTTGAATTTGTTTCAGTCGATTCAGTGAATTAAGACCGTATACTCGCATTGAATCAATTGCCTTTCTTCCACGTTACGCCCGTATTTACTCCAGTCCTGAAGCACCTAGCCTTCACTGGCTTCTATTAAGACTCTCGTCACAGGTATAAACCAGCAAGAAAAGTATGTTTATTACACGCGTGTGAGAATATATAATCATTGGGCTTAGGCCCATTTCATGTAGGAGTCACCAAATAAAACATTAGTCACAACATCTCCCCCCAAGTTTGAGGTACCTATATAGTTCCTATATAGGGTACCTATATAGGGATATATATATAGAAACAATAAAAAGAAAAAAAACTATGAGGAATAGAAGTCAGGATAAATAAAGAAATAAACAAAACTATCCTAGGGTACACTATGTTCTGTGTGAACTAAATAAGCTATACTTGAGTACACAACACTGAATGTGACCCATATTAGTCTTCAGCTATTCAGTTCATATCCTATTCAGTTCATTTCCCATTCAGTTCATTTCAGTTCCTATTCTATATTCCATTTCAAGTAATGAAGTCATTCAGGTACGCAGGTCGTCGCCTGGTTCTTTTCGGTTTACTGAGTCTTGTGGAACTACTGGATGGCACAGAAGTGTCTTGGACTGCGGGGCTTGGCATATCCTCTTCCTGACAATTCACTGCTGTTGTTCCTCCTTCCTGTTGACTGCTGCCACTACCACTCTGTTCAGTGGGGTTTTCGTGCACCGGCTCTGCAGTTGTCTCTGGTTCAGGTAGTTCCAGTAAATTCTCCTGCTCAACATCCTTTTGGTAAATGGGTTGATCTTCCATGTCACCCGCACCCATCAAAAGTGTCTCTCTCCAATCTTCACTCTGACTGCATTCGTCTACATTCTCCTGGTACATAAGGACATTTGCAAGTTTGAACTGACTAGCATCTCGCCGGGCTTCTCGGCCGTCTGTAATACGTCGCGCAGTAATAGCAGATCCACTGATTTTAATCACTGTGTAGAATACAGGCTCATATGGGGTTGACCATTTGCTCCTCTTTCTTTGTCTTAGCAGCACATGATCTCCCACCACAAACTTGTGTTCTTTACTGCTTCCACCTTCATCTGCCATCTTCTCCTTGTACTGCCTGTCCTTCTCGTCCATCATTTTATCTCTGCTGCTTCTCTTCTTCCGTGGCACTGTGTAGTCCAACTTAGTTCTGACAGGCCTGTTCATCATAGCTTGATAAGGTGAAATGCCAGTTGCAGGATGAGGTGTGTCTCTGTAAGCCATTAACATATCCTTGACAGCCATGTTTCTATCTGGTCCTGATTTCCCTCGCAGGTGAGCAATTTGTTCTGCATAAATCTCTCCACCTGCCCATTAGCTCTAGGATGGTTTGGCGTGACTCGATGATGTACAAATCCTTCCTCCCTTGCGAAGTCCTTAAATTGCTCTGAATTGAATGGTGGTCCATTGTCTGAGGTTACCCGTCTAGGAATTCCAAGGTAAGCAAAAGTCTTTTTCAGCTTCTCCTTAGTTTACTTGAATCCAGTTGAAGACACAACCTCTACCACAGGATACCGGGTTTTCTGATCGATGGCCACTAAATTGTAATGACCATCGGGGTAAGGTCCTCCGAAATCAATAGAGATATGTTCCCATGGTTCTTCAGGGATAACAGATGGCTTGATGGGCTCTTGTCTGTGGCTCTTAGTGGCTACTTGACAGTCAAAACAGCTTCCAATTGTTTGGTTGATCAGGTGATTCATACCAGGGAACCAATATTTTTGACGGAGCATCTGCTTCGTTTTAGTCGTACCAAGGTGTCCTAATGTATGCGCCGACTTAATGATTTTCTGCTGTAGGTTTGCTGGTAAAATAATTCTCTCCATGCGAAAAGTCATGCCTTGAGATTCATACAGCTCCTCTTTGACTTGGTAGAATTGAATCAAGTCTGCATCTCTTTTGCTGTTTTCCCAGTTCCCTTTTCGGATGATTTGACTCAACTTCCGCAGTACTCTATCTTGACTTGTTTCCTCTCTAATCCTGTCCAATACCACTGCATGCTCTGTAGTAATCACGGCCTTCAAGACCTTCTCTGTGTCATCATTTCCAATGACTGGCAATGGGTGTCTCGATAAGAAATCTAAAGGATCTAATTCATCTCTCCCAGGTTCATACTTCATTTCAAAGTCCACATCTTGCATGTCCATAACCCACCTTTCAATGCGGGGGGGGAAGCTTTGCTGACGGTTTGCTGAACATTGGCAATAGTGGCTTGTGTGCTGTTACGATTGTAAATCTTGGAGCACCCTGAAGGTACATACCAAACCGATCTTTGGCCCATTTCACACACAACGCATCCTTTTCTATTTGACTGTACCTTTTTTCCACATCGGTCAGTGTCCGACTAATGAAATGTACTGGCTGCCAACCCTTGGCAGATTGCTGGAAGAGACCCGCTGATAGCCCTTCGTTGTAGCTAGCTTCCACACGTACCATAATTGGTAGCTTGGGGTTGAAAAATGCAATTGTGTCCTTACTTGTGATAGCCCCCTTAACTTCCTTAAATGCCTTGTGTTCTGCAGGTCCCCACTGGAACTTGGTCTCGGTTCTTGTCAAGTCTCTAAGTGGTTTCGTAAGCGATGCGTACCGGGGTATGAATTTGGTCAGGTACCCGGTCATCCCAAGAAAACTTCTCACCTCGGACTTCGACCTCGGGGGTTCACATTCGTAAATAGCTTGTACCTTCTCTGGGGTCGGCTTGAGGCCCTCCTGGTCAAATCGATAACCATAAAATGTAATCTGGGTCTGACCGAAATGGCACTTGGGCTTGTTAAAAGTAATCCCGTAATCTTCAGCTCTTTGGAATACTGAACCCAGCGTTTCATTGTGTTCCTTCCAATTACGCGCTCCAATCAGGATGTCATCCCTCTGGTTGAGGCACTGAGGAATGTCTCCAAAGATCCGTGACATTGCATCATCAAACAGGTCTTGAGAAGCCTTCGCACCAAAGACCAGTCTTTTAGGCCTGAAGTTGCCCCAAGGAGTAGAAAATGTAGTGACCGATCTAGACTCTGGATGTAACATTAGCTGGTGATAACCTTGGCGAAGGTCTAATTTGGTCCAAATGGAACAGTCATGGAACTTGTGAGTAAAATCTTCCAACACTGGTGCTTGTGCAATTCGACTACGTTCCATGTACTGGTTTGGGACTCTTAAATCAACACTAGCTCTGATCATATTTGGTTCCAGTTTCTCGGGTGGTACCTCTGCAAATTTGGGCTTTAACTGCACTACTACTGGAGAACACCAAGTGACTGGCTCATCATCAGGAACTTTTTCAAAAATGTCCCCTGCTAATCCTTGGTCTAGCCATTTCTTGAGTGGTTCTTGAAGGTAATATGGTACCGATCTGGGTTTCTGAGCCACTGGTATTGCACTGGCCTTCATATGGAAACGCCCTAAGATCTCCTTTCCACGTTTCTTGTCTTCCATCTTTCCAATGCCCTTGAACAAGTGACTGTACTTTGCAACAAGGTTTTCCATTTCCTGCGTTCCGGTGTCCTTAACAGTATTGGCTGCACAATCGTCGCCGGATATCCCGAGTGAATTGGGTTCTGCGAGACTACCATTTGGTTGGATCTTCAGCATCCCCAGTCCTGTTAAAGTTTCCTTGCCAATAAGCGGAGGGGATTTAATTCTCCCGAATACCACAACAAACGTCGCCAGTCTACCACAAGTGTCATTGCGTATTGTTGCGCGGAATTCTCCCTTAACATCAAGTTTGTGTTGCAGGGTGTATAATTTCACATTGCTAGGTTTAAGAACTGGTTTGTCACTCGACCTATGTACAAATGCCTTAAATTGATGCTCATCCATAATGTTAACGTCTGCACCACTATCCGCTTCCATCTGCACGTCCACATCGTTCAACTTCACTTTAACACACCTGCTGGTAGTACCCACTCCACCGATCTGCTTAACTTTTTTCGCTTGCGATAAGTGCTCTGCTGCTTGTCCGAAGAATTCATCATCAGAACTTGTGGATTCTCCCGCTTCTGTTGTCTTCTTTATTCTTCTTTTGACTTTACCTCTGCCTGGTTTCTGTTTTCTAAATCTGTTACTCTGGGATTTACACACAACTGCGAAGTGATTCCATTTGTGACATTTATTACATTTCTTTCCAAACGCGGGACAATCTTTTCCTTTCACATGCGCACCGAGTAATCCACAAAAGCCACATTTCCACGGTTTCATCTGATGTTGAGATCCACTTATCGCCGGTACGGACTGCACGCGACCAGCATGGCCACTCTGTTCCGTTCCCATATCTTGTATTTGGCGCGCAATATCTTCGGTCTGGCTTGCTTCGGTAAGGAATCTTGTGAGGTCCCATGTCTTGCTAATGGCCCTCTCGATTAATTTCTTGTTGTCAATGGTCTGAATAATATGTTCGAGGATTCTCTCATCAAATGTATCGCCAAATTCACACTCTTTCGCCTTTTCTCTTAATCTCGCGGCATACGCGCTTATAGTTTCGCCCACGTGCGGCCTCATCTTCAAGGATAAATAGCGGGCATGGTGTTTATTCTTTTTCGGGGTAAAATGGCCATTTAACTTCGTACGCAGTTTTGTATACACATCACCTGTCTCCGGATCAGGTAAACTCTTTTCCAAGCGGGCTATCTCGTTTCCTCCGTAAATAATCATCGCGTCCTTCTTGTCCACGGCCTCTGAAATCTTAAAGAATCTGAATTCTCTTTCAATACCTTCGAGCCATTCATACCAAGCTTTTCCCACGGCGTTCATTTCGTCTGGGATTACCAACGGCTGTGTACGGAGGTTTCTCATCTCTGTCACGACTCGAATTGCTTGAACTGCCGGTCCAGCAACCTGTACTTCTTGTATCGCCGCCGCCGCTACTTCACCATTTTCCCCCATTACTTTTTGATCCTCGTCGCCAATATTAAGACTCTCGTCACAGGTATAAACCAACAAGAAAAGTATGTTTATTACACGCGTGTGAGAATATATAATCATTGGGCTTAGGCCCATTTCATGTAGGAGTCACCAAATATAACATTAATCACAACAGCTTCCTGTCCAATACAGTGTTAACTTTAACATGGCGCTCTCTGTTTTGAAGGCTCCAAGGGGAATGGCTCAGTCTAAATACCTTATTTATTTCTTGCAAGCCAAGAATGCGGGACGTTATTCGTTACGGTCTAATGACCAGCCGCTACTTAAGGTCCCCCAAACAAGTCGTAAGGCCCTCGGAGATCGGGCTCTCGCTATCGCTGCTCCAAAACTATGCGGAACAGTCTCTCGCAGGCTTTTCGGGAAAGCGACACTATTGGCTGCTTAAGGCTAGGCTGAAGACTTATTTATTTGGATTAGCTTTTGAAAGTTAAGTTTCCATAATTCCTTAGATTTTTGACCATATTACGTTTTTATAAAAACTGTTGTCCTTTTTTCAAATTATGCTACTTTTTAAAAAATTGTGCTCTTTAAAAATCTTGGCTAAGAAGTCCAAAAATACTTTTTCTTTAATCAGAAGCCGTTTATTCTTGTTAGCTATATATATAGATATTTCGTTTTTCGTGTCCGTTTATCGTTGACTGTAGAGAACGGTCTGTGGCAATTGTGGGTGGTTCTGGCCCGTCATTTCTCCGAGAGAGCCGTAAGTTTTCGCTCGAATCGGCTGGCATAGCTGACGCCATTTTGTAGCCTTCCCTATGAGAATTGTTGGGACCGACATGATTTGCCATGGGACTTCCGGTTCCCGTGCATAGCTTGTAATCTCAGCCAGGTTCCTGAAGATAATTCTTAAATATCTCCCTACATGTCGTGTACGAGAACTTGCTTCCATACAACTTGTAAGTGTTGGAAGATTTGTACAATTTTATTGGTCTAAAGAGTGGTAAATTGCTGTTGAGGCCTACCTCAGCCATCAGAATATACCTTTCTAAAGGAGCAACAGGACAATATTTATTTTTAATATAAACCTTATTCCCTTCTCTGTAAACCTCATTCTTTGGGCGAGAAACAAAGACACATGAATGATCAGGGAAAAATACCAAGTGTTTAAGCAAAATACTACTAAATTCATCATAACGAAAAAAGCCCGCGCAACCTAACGAGCATATGCAAGCTAAACGCAAGTCCTTCGGATTAGCTGAAGAACCAGCGTACTTATCAATGATTTTCTTAATAATGTTAGCAGATGGGTTCCTTGTTAGAAACAACTGATTCACTACGTTTAGCCGCTTCTAACAAACTATGCCAAATTGCAGTATCCAATGGGTTGCTAATGATGCCAGGAATGAAACCATTTAACAGCTGCATGTGTCAAAACGAGTGCTGCATAAGACTTGGAACTAACGTATACCTTGTAAAGATAAGCAATTGCAACTGAAACCGAGAAACGAGGCGACGGCTGAATACTGGACAAATTACACCATCTTGAAAACTCGGCAATTTCTTTTGTATATCTTTTTATTGTGGAATCCGCCTTAGACTT
>BLFK01000812.1:57441-75798 GCA_014634185.1 Astreopora myriophthalma | reverse complement strand
AAAAAAAAAAAAAAAAAAAAAAAAAAAAAAAAAAAATATATATATATATATATATATATATATATATATATATATATATATATATGGTGTTCTTTATAAACGTGTCTTGTCTTCATTTGTGTCTTGTCTTCATTTGAGCACTGAGATGACGAATATCGTTGTCGATAAGAGCACACGCGCACAAGGCTAAACCACATTCGATTTGCTAAATATATGATATATGATGTGTGATATGATATATCAATGAAGTTCTCCGATTGGTACACCTGCGGCCTCTAATAACGTCAAGTTTAGAGTACGGCGAGCTACCATTGAAACCGTGCTGTCCTTCTTAGGTACATTAGCCGACCACTTCTGCAGGGTTTAATAAGGACGAACGCAAACGTTAATGAAGGTCGATTTGACTACGAAAAGCTCAAATACAAGCTTTCTCTTTACGCTGACAGGTTGGCTTTTGTACATTGGTAGCATTTTTTCAAGCATTTTAAAAAGGGAAAAGCAATGAGCATTATTCGAGCATTTTAGTGGCATTTTCCCGGAGAATTTTTTTTTTGAGAAAATAAAAAAGAAATTATTATTTTTTAGAGAAAATGAAGACTAAAAGTCAGAATTCACAGAAACTTCAAATGTCGCCCCAATACAGCTGAGTGCAGACAGAGGACAAGTCAGCGGTTTTACGTTTCAAGAGTCAAGGCGGGGAAGTGTTATCAGTTAACACCGTGTTAAAAACTTTAAAATTAATAATAAGAAAAAAAATAAATGTTCTCTTTCTTTAAGCTAAAATTGAAGACTTGTTGAAGCAGGGGAAAAGCAAATGCTGGCAAATCACTCACAGAAGCATATTTTTCGTCGATACTAATCTTAAGGTCAAAGACTGTTATTTTACCCTAATTTAACTAAGGCCACCGCTTCAGACGGAATCCCTGGCTGGCTTCTCAAAGAGAATGCAGATATATTAGCACTGCCTGTTTCTGACATCCTGAACTGTTCATTTAAAGAAGCACGGTTGCCTCAGTCTTGGAAGATCGACGCTGACACCGTTCCTGTTCCAAAGCAGAAACCAATACATGATGTAAACAAACATCTCCGTCCAATATCCTTGACTCCTGTACTCTCTAAGGTTGCTGGAGATTACGTTGTGGAGTGTTTTCTCAAGCCTGCTGTTTTGGCAAAAGTGCAGGATGTACGGCAGTTTGGGACTGTACCAGGCTCCAGTACAACACAAGCACTAATAAGCATTGTCCACGCGTGGCTTAGTGCTACTGATGGCAATGGTGCAACTGTCAGAACTGTCCTGTTCGACTTCCGCAAGTCCTTCGACCTTATCGATCACCATATCTTAATTCAGAAGCTCGTTTTATACAATCTCCCCGACGAAATATTTAACTGGACAGTGGACTTCCTGTCCCGTCGTCGCCAGCGTGTTAAGCTAAGCCTAAGCTAAGCCTGTTACTCTGAGTGGGGGCGGGGGGGGGGGGTTCCATCAGGGGTTCCACAGGGGACAAAACTTGGTCCCTAGTTGTTTATTATTATGATAAACAACGTCAACATCCCGGGCACAGACATTTGGAAATACGTCGATGATTCCACTATTTCAGAAACAGTTATGAAGTCGGAGGCCAGTGAAATACAGCAAGCTGTTGATGAACTTGCGACACAAACCTCTGCTGACAAGTTTCAACTGAACTAAGCTAAGTGTAAGGAACTACGTATAACATTCTGTCGTTTTAGCAGGAATTTTGATCCAGTTAAGGTTATAGTCAGGATTTAGAGTGCGTGAAATATGCTAAGATCTTAGGTTTGCAGATATCTAACGATCTAACGTGGAATAACCACATATCTGAGATCGTAAAGAAAGTAAACAAGTGCCTTTATTTTCTACGCCAGCTAACGCGATCACATGTTAAGTCGGAAGAACTTCTGCTTTTCTACTTGACATGTATAAGGCCTGTTACTGAATACGCATGCCCTGTTTATCATCATAGCTTCCCGCAATACCTTTCATTCGATCTTGAGGGATGCCAAAGGCGAGCATTGCGTATTATTTATCCAGGTTGCTCATATGATGAGGCCCTTTCCATGACCGGGTTAGTCCCTTTGCACAAGCGTCCCGAGCTCTTAAGTGATAAGCTTTTTAATTCTATCTTATGCAATCCTTCGCACAAGCTGTATAGCTTACTTCCTTCCACGAACAACTGCGAGGTTAATTTAAGGAATAAGCGTGCTTTTACCACACGACGTCTCAATACCATCAGCACTCGCAATAGTTTTATCCATCACTATGTCAATAAGGCAATGATGTAAATATTTCCTTTTTTAATATTTTCAGATTTTTTAAGCTTTCCTGATTTTATTGTAAATCATACGTAATTCAGGTTATGGCTGCCATGTTTTTGATCAATAAACTATCTATCTATCTATCAATTTAGTACAACTCTGCTTACCGAGTACATACTATTACGAATCCTGTAATCTGATTGGCATACGACGATTGAGTGATAGATAGCAAGTAGCAAAAAAGCCAGAGTGTTACCAAAACAAAACAACGACAGCCTCTTCCAAACTTAAAATCAATAAAAATGGGGAATGAACTTGAAGGTAGTATGTCAGTGGATTTCTGCTAAAACATTCTCATTCACGTTTTTTTAAAATAGTCAACTTGCTTGGTGCTATGTACATGTAGCTCGTTGATCATCTGTTTAACAAATAGATTCCATGCTGCGGTGCATCTGTTCAGCAATACATCACAGATTATGTCAAAATGTGGTACAAACAAAAAAGTTGCACGCGAGGTGATAGCCGAGTGTGTCAATGATGTTCTTACTACGTCTTATGTGATACATTACTGAACACACCAAAGCCAGCAAGGAATCTATTAGTTTTATACAATAAAGAGGTGGAAAAAGTAAACAGTGACATAATTTATACATCTGTCCTCCAATGTATCATAGATGGTGACCAATCAAAAGACACGTAAAATTGAGCTCATTGTAGAAATTACTCATAGAAAACTCGAACTCGTAGTCTAATTGTTGAATGCAAATAATATGGCTGCATTTTCCTTTTCAGACAGTGCTGGAGTTATAGTGAACAACAAAGGGGAAATGAAAGGTAAAAATTAATGTCATCTACATTTGGTCACATTGACATTTTGCCAGAGTGTGTATTTGAGCCAATGAGAACAAAAAAACAAACAAACAAGCAAGCTGTACTTTTATGAGTTATTCAAAGCAAGATTAGTGCTAATCCGGCAGGGTTAAAAACCATGACAACAGTTTGATCACACCTAAGCTGGGATAAGTGCTAATCAGTGTTCAAACAACAGGTTGGCCATTAATGGGAAAGGAACTGGGTGAAGATCAATGAAGTAGCTGTAAGTTGCTTTTTTGTCTTCAATTTGCTTATTTTTTGCGGCTGGTTGGTTGTCTAATTGTTGCACTTGGGTTATCTGGGCAATTATTTGGCCCCTTGACCAAGAGTCAACCTCTCTAGAAACACTAAACTTGTACATGTACAGCTCTTTGGTAACACTTCATGTTACAGTAAATTACCAGCGTGTTTAGTCACCAAAACATTTAGTTCAATCTACTGTGACAGATACATATTTGCCTGTCTTTCTTTCGGGCTTAATTAAGTATCAATGTCACCCTGTCCCTCAGAAGGCCTTTCCTTAATACTTCTTTAGACAAACTGATGCACATAATTATTTACATAATAATTTGTAATTAACGGCTGGTTAAGGTTTACAAACTATGTTTTGTTTGCCACGTCTGCTAGCCTGACACCATTTTGGTGAAAACGATAAGACCTTAGTGTATTTTGACAAGCCATCGATCCTAAAGTATGGCCGGATTGTCACATCAGACCGACAACTCGTAGCCATGCTGGCGTCGACTTGAAGCCTTAGAAGCTGGCCCCAAAGAACTTATCCCTCTCGCCCTCTGGAAAACTCAACATACATTTTGAGTGTGATTTTAAATGTGGAAAAGGCCCAAACAAATGTCAATGTGAGGAGACTTTGCTACCAATGTCACTAAAATAGTCGTGTTGTTGACTTTGTATCAGGTTCTGCCATTACTGGTCCTGTGGCTAAAGAGTGTGCAGACCTGTGGCCGAGGATTGCATCCAATGCTGGAAGCATTCAATGAAATGTACAGAACATGCGTTAAATAAAACTCCAATGACTTCTTGCAAGTGCACTTGGTGTTTTATTTGTTGGCTTCTACACACGTGGATCTCTCTATCTTTTGAATTTTGATATTATGCGAAATGTCGCAGCTCGATCCCTTCGTTCTAATCATTTTGCCTCTCATTGCATTGAGCTAATATTTACACAATATCATTCGTGCATCTCCCCATCTTTCAATTTCTGTCTTACGAGAAATATGGCATCTCGATCCCTTCGTTGTTGTATTCATGTACGTGACCATATACGGAAGAATTCTATTCATTTCAAATCGTGTTTTACACTTAAAAAAAAAAGAAAGAAAAAAAAAAACCTCAGTCTACTTGGTGAAAGGTTAAAGTTATTTGATCGTGAAACCCTGTCAGGTGTAGAAGGGGCGACAGCAATGCCAATTTAGTTGCGAGTAAATAGTCTCGTTTCAATCTAGATATTAAAAGGAAAGTGGTTGTGTTTGAAAGTTTGGGTCTCGAATCGTCGCTTCACAACCAGCTGAACAAATGGTGCCATTAAAGAAGTCCGGACTTATTTGAGGGGAACGGTCTAAAAAAGGCGTTATCACGTTGCAAAGTATGCAAGGAAACCTTGGCTCGCATCCTTGTTCCCGGGAGTAAAAAGGCCTTGTGAGCGAGGGTTTATTAGTTGCAAAAGAAACACCGTTTACATCATGGTGAAAAGCCTTGTCAGACCAGAACGAGGCGTTTTCTTTTTTCAACCCTTTGTATGACTGCGGAACTCAAATTACAATTTTATTCGGATTACATACAAGCTGGAGACTGATGCGGTTAAAAACGATCCAGCTTTCATATTTTAGCATACATATCTTTCATATTTTGACATACAAGACAACACTTAGTTTCTGTAGAAGCTGTTTCTTGGGGACGAGGGGTGCAATAATAGTTTTTTATTTTCTATTTACAAAGTGAAGTCATTAAAAGCTAAGAACAGTATTCTTTGACACTAACACTTTTTTTTTTCTCGTTTAACGGGTCTTGAAATGCACGGTGAAGCAGAACATTTTGCCCTGAACACTTATTAACTCAAAACACAGGATATAGGCGTAATGCAAACGGCAACAACAACCGAGCATTATCTTGTGTATGTAATCGGCAAGTAGTATACAAGAACGACTTCATTTTACGGACGGACCACATACTATCTTATCGACCATTCTTGGACAATTTCTCCGCGCGAGGATTCTTGAAGAGGCATCTCAGGGCTTCACGATAGTTTCCGCTAAAGGCGAAACAAATGCAAGGATTGACGGCGCCATACCCGATCGCCAAAAACCAGGCAATTTGGAAGTAGATGGAAAGGCTACAGGGAAGTGTATCCCATGCATAGTGGATAAGTAAGATGATAATACTAAAGGGTAAAAAGCACAGTATAAACCCCAATAGGATAGCTATGGCCAGCTTTAACACGTTTTGGTTTTGTCTCGCACGTTTCTTGCAAGTGTTACTTGATTGTTCGCCTGGAATAACTTGTGACTTGAGTTTGATAGAGATGATGGAGTAAACTATGATCAATAGGGCCGTGGGAATATAAACAAATACTACCAAGACGGCAAGATGGTAATCACTGGGTGATGAGGACTCTCCAAATGCTTGATTCCAGTCAGCTGAGCAAGAGAATTTACCTTGGTATTCACGAAGGCTGCTGGCGAAGAGAAGAGGTGACGCCACTGCCATTGCCACGATCCAAGTGGCGAGAATAAAGAAGGGAAACCGTTTGGAACCGATGAGTGGGGAACGGAGGGGAAACGCCACAGCAACAAATCGATGCACTGCTATCAGAACCAGGCTCTGAACAGACACAATGTGGGAGGTATAGGCTGAGAATGCCACGAGCTTACACAAGGCGTTTCCGAGAGCACCTCTAGCGGGCCAAGTGTTGAGGTGCAGCTCTGTAACAGACTTGGGTATCACGATCAAGGGATACAACAGATCGGACATGGCCATATTCGCAATCAGAAAGTTGAACGGTTTTCTCAAAGTATGCGTTTTGCAAAGAATTATTCCTATCAAGGAATTTCCGACCAGCGAAACAGCAAATATAATGCTGTATGCCAAGGTTACCCCAGCCCTGTATGCTGTGAGATTCCACTTTATAGAGCAGCTCGATCCATTCGTGGTTGTATTCATGTTTGCTGGTGCAACCAGGAGGGCGATCTGATGAATTTATTTGCAGATTCACCTGCTTTCTCACGAGTGGGCGTTGTTTTATCATAGTTATTAGAGGAGTAGTAGAGGCGCTATTGTTTAATTCTTTCAAGTTCGTCGATTTTCATAACCAATCTCCTCTACTAAATATTGTTTTATTGATGCTTGACAAATAGATTCCATGTTGCGGTGCATCTGTTGAGCAATAGATCACAGATGATGTCAAAATGTAGTAAGAACAACAAAAAAGTTGCACGCGAGGTGATAGCCGAGTTTGTCAATGATGTTCTTACCACATTTTGACGTCTTCTGTGATACATTTCTGAACAGACCAAAGCCAAGAAGGAATCTATTAGTTTTATACAATAAAGAGGTAGAAAAAGTAAACAGTGACACAATTTATCCCTCCAACATATCACAGATGGTGACCAATCAAAAGACACGTAAAATAGAGCTCATTGTAAAAATTACTCACAGAAAACTCAAACTTGTAGTCTAATTGTTGAATGCAAATAATATGCCTGCATTTTCCTTTTCATACAATGCTGGAGTAATAGTAAACAATAAAGGGGAAATGAAAGGTAAAAATTAATGTCCTCTACATTTGGTCACATTGACATTTTGCCAGAATGTGTATTTGAGCCAATGCATGAGAACAAAAAACAAACAAACAAGCAAGCTGTAAGTACTTTTATGAGTTGTTCAAAGCAAGATTAGCACTAATCTGGGTTAAACACCATGACAACAGTTTGATCAAATCTAAGCTGGGATAAGTGCTAATCAGTGTTCAAACAACACGTTGGCCATTAATGGGAAAGGAACTGGGTGAAGATGAAAGAAGTAACTGTTGCTTTTCTGTCTTCAATTTCCTTATTTTTTGCCGCTGGTTGGTTGTCTAATTGTTGCACTTGGGTCATCTGGGCAATTATTTGGTCCATTGACCAAGAGCCAACCTCTCAAGAAACACTAAACTTGTACATGTACAGCTCTTTGGTAACACTTCATGTTGCTGTGTACTTGAAAGTTGTAGAGCAGTGTGCACAGCAGTCACATGGTCATGGGTTTGAGTCCTGTTCAAGCTTGTTTTTTCTTCAGGCTTCTTTGCAACTGCTCGAGTTGCTCCTAAAACTGCAATGATATTAAGATCTGACATTGAAGTGAGCAACTTAAGGGTTGGGGTTACTTGCAAACAAGCCAGAAAAAGAGATCCAGCCTTGAACAGGACTCAAATCCATGAGCATTCGATTGTGCTGCAAACTGCACTACTAACTGAGAGCTATCACACCATCTGGGAGTTGGTCACAGGGTTCGTATGGGTCATGGAAAACCTGGAAAGACATGGAATTTTAGTATTTCAGTTTCCAGGCCTGGAAAGTCATGGAATTTAATTATCGGTCATGGAAAGTCATGGAAAATTATATTTTTCATGAGAACCCTCATAAACTTTTTTTTGGCTCACCGTTGGATGCCATGGTTGCTACTGACGCTACATTGCTTAATTAAAAAATGTGTGAAACCCAGTTAACTAAGTCCATCTTTTCAGCCAATAGGGGACTGTGATAAAATTAAGGCTTGGTTTTTGTTCTCAACGCACACAGTATGAACCTTGGGTTGAGATGACACATTCGTCGCGGCGGCTTTTTAGTCATTTTTAGCTACGAATTCAATCTTTGATGAGCGAACTCTTTTTCTTCAAGTCCTTAACATTTTGTGGAACCAGCAAGGCCCGATTCAGACGCCGTTCTTTTCATGCCGGCCGAACATAATTCGAATTTGGAGTGACCCAAGTTACATGTAACGAACGTATGCATTTGAATTCAGACGCTGACCTTAATTTCCCGAACTTAATTCCGCAGAATGCTCTCTCAGTGAAACGGCTTACAAAATACATTCTGATAGTTTATGCTTTAAGTTCGGCGTCTGAATCAAAGCCAATCTTCAGCTGTGCTACAGTCGAAATTCCTGGCCAAGCCAGGCGGGAAGCCGTTCTTAATTGATTCAGACGCCGAACTTTTCATGTACTTATATAAGGTTCGGCTCATGAAAAGTACAGCGTCTGAATTGGACCTAACATAATTTTTCTTATTGTTGGCAACAATCGATATAACGCGGATTTGAAAAAATATACTTAACGAACCCGGTGCAAATTTATCGTGGGCTATAGAGGAACTGTTCTATAATATTACCTTGCTTTAGCGCCTGCCATTCTGATGACGAGAAAACGGTTTTAAAATCTCTTGCAAATGAAAAAGTTGAGCCGCCGCGATGTAAATTCGTAAACAATAGCCGCATATTTCTGACATCTCGCGTTCGGATCGGGCTTTCACTACAAATAACTGATAAAATTTAACATAAAAAAATCAATGAAATATTTAATTAAAAGGAACGTTACATCTTCAAGTTCGCGTGGACGCTTTTTCCATCCGATGACTGGAGGACGAATATGCAACGAGTTACAACGTATGTATGTTGACTGATCTTAGCAGTTTGACCGTGAAAGAGAAAGGAACAATCGAGATTCTCAACTAAGAATAACAAAACTAATAAATGTTCACGCTGCTCTACTCCAGTTTAACAGCTTTTAACATTAATATTAAGACTTTCGAGTTCGATGAAAACCTTGCTAGTGGAAGGCCTGACTGAGGCGGCATCCGAAGCAGTCGTGTCAGATATTATTCGAGAAAACAAGGTGCTAAAACTTCGACCTGAAAAAGCTGCGTGAAGCATTTTACCAAAGGAGTAAATATTACTGGCAGGACTCTCTCTTTGGCCTGCTTTAACTTTCGGTGCAATGTAGTCAGCATCAGTTCTCCTCTGGTACCCTTCGACTTTCAGGATCTCTTTGCTTTTTCCAAAGTCAATTATTATGGGCTGAAATTCTTCGCCTTTCCTCTGAATCAAGACATTGTTCCCTTTTAAATCGTTATGTAGGAAGCCTTTGTTGTGAATATGTTCCAGAGTTTTCGCAATATCTTGGAATACCTTGACTATTTCGTTCTTTTTAAACAGTCTTTCTTTTACAGCTTTAGACAGGGTTAGGCTCCGTTCTCCTGTCGCATAGAACTGAAGCAACAGAGAAATAGGTTCCTTTTCCGTGCATACACCAAAAAGGAAAGGCAGATTGGGATGATCTCCTAGGCTATTTCTTACTTCAGCTTCATGAAGTACCTCGCGCTTGCAACGTTCCGATTCTTTATGAGATTCATTGCGCATTTTCATTTCCTTGACTACAGTCTTCATGCCTCTGTACTCTGCGAGATAAACTTGCCCAAACGTCCCAGCACCTATGGGCTGATGAGATATCTTGACCAGCAAAGATGGATTAATTTCCCTTACAATAGCCGCTTTCTGTTTTTTTCGGCCGCTTCGACGTATTACTTTTACTGGATTCAACGACAACTGTGTTTGTTTTTTTAAACACTTTCTGGGTATAGGACCTGGAAATTTCCGGTCTTTGTCGTTTCACTGCCGTTGACACCATTCTCTTTCCTCTCGAAAGCGCGCTGGCATTTACAGATGCATCATTTTTTGGTGCGTCATTCTGCCTTTCTCCCTTGATCCCGGACTTCTGTAATCGTAACGATTGTGTTTCAGTATCGCAAACGAAATCAACTTTTCTCTTTTTGGTCACCACATCCTCTTCATCCACAGGCAAAACAACTTCAGACTCGCCAGCAAGCACTGTTTCGGTGACACAAGATGCCGCTCCACGTGCCGTTTTCTTCTGGCGCCTTTCTCTTATCTTTTTTTCCTTAAGCCTCTTTTTTCACTCCCGTTTCTGTTCCTTCTTTTCTTCCTTAGAGTGTGGACGACTGTAGTAATATCTGCGTTCGTTTGCTATAGCCTTAGCTTCGTCACACATGACCGATATGGAGCTCTCAAAAAAACCTGATTGGATGATAAAAGCCGACAATAACTGGCATCGGGCGACGATTGGGTGGCCAATGGAGCTACATGATACTGTGCAATTGAAATTATTTTCCTTTAACTTTGCTTAATGTTGAAACCATTTACGAAAACACTGCTTGGTTTCATACTTCAAATAAAAGTTCCTCTACTTATTTCTCAATTTCGTTCCTTCTTTATAGAAAAGTTAGGGGATGTCGGCTTGTTACTATAATTGTTGTCACGTGCACGTCGGCGTGGGAAATTATTTCACTTCCGTTCCTGTGAAAGCTTGTATTCCGATAGACCACGCGTTACCCGCGTCAAACATCGGCATGTCATCGATAACAACGGAATGTTCGTTTTGTAGAAAATCCTTTAAAACGTTTTACTCTCTCGAGAAGCATACAAAGCAGCATCACACGAATGCACAAGACACTGTAGTTGCTGTTTTTAAGGACAGTACTGGGAAACCAGTTGATTTGCCCTGGGTAAGAGAGTCCTTGAACCCTGAAAGCAGAGCAGGATACAAGATGTGGCTTTCAGGGTTAGTGGAACGGATGAATTCAACTCTACATCCACGCTTACCAGGTAAAATTGACTCCATCATAACGAGTATCAAGGGGCTTCGTATGAGAAATAACTACATTGTATCAAGAGTTCTTGGCACCATGGCAGTGTTACGTTTGTAAACTTGCACTTAGCAGTTCTGGGCACCATGGCATTACAAAAACCTTACAAAAGCCCAGACTAAACACTGAAACCTTTATTGGGTAATATGTATTTCATAATGTCATGGTGTCTAACTCACAGATTCACGGGCGTATCGCGGTGGTAGGTAAATTATTGCAGATGTCGAAGCAAGGACAAAGTAAAATACAGGCGAGTTATATGTCAGAAAATACCCCAAAACAAGTATGATTTTGACAGTTTTCGACAGTAACAGCTAAAGTTTCGGTCATGGAAAACTGGTCAAAGTCAAGGAAAAGGTCCTGGAAAGCCATTGAATTTGAAAAGCTCCTAAGAGTACGAACACTGTTGTCAATTGCGAATTCATATTAGATCCCGCAGGAGGTGAATTCGTGATAGCGAACGCACGAAATGTCACATATTGAACTGTGGATATATGGAGGATATTACGTGGTGGCGAGAAGATAGGAATTTTATGTTGGAGTGGCAAGAACAATATCTCACGAGTGAGCCAAGCAAACGAGTCAGATATTTTTCTTGTCACGAGAACATAACATTCATATCTTCGAGCTAACGTGTAATTTTTCTTGTTATTGTATAGACAAAAACACATTAAGTAAAAGCTAAAACAGTTTTATTTACTTAAATGCGGGCGATGACGTCATAGATATCCTCACTTGTGAGGATATGGAAAATACGCCACTACGGTCCCGGATGTAGTTTCTTATGAATTTTACGAGTGGTGTAATTCCCAGTAAAACACGCACGTCTGTGTGATAAAAAATGTAATGCATGTTTGATCTTCACAGTGAAGTGAGCAGCTTACATAAATACAGTGTATGCATCTGTTGCAGTACAGTGGACCTATTCAAATTCAATGACGATTTTGTAAAAAACTATCTAGCTTAGAATGACATCTGCCAAAATTAAGTAATAGCTGAAACATGGCTAATATTTTAACTGATAACACCGAACATGTTACTTTGTTAAAACTCAAAACTGATAGAACACGATAAAGATTCAAAGTTCAGAGCAAAACAGTTAACCATGTGCGGCGCTCATACAGATCGATCACCCAGGGAGTTTATACCAAAATTCTTCCACTCTCCAGCAGACGGTGATTAGTCGTTCATTGCGCATGTGCACATTCACAAAAAACAAAACAAAACAAAACAACAAAGAAGTTTCAGTTTAAGAATTAATGTTACAGTAAATTACCAGCGTGTTTAGTCACCATAACATTTGGTTCAATCTACTGTGACAGATACATATTTGCCGGTCTTTCTTTCGGGCTTAATTCAGTATCAATGTCACCCTGTCCCTCACAAGGCCTTTCCTTAATACTTCCTTAGACAAACTGATGCACATAATTATTTACATAATAATTTGTAATTAACGGCTGGTTAAGGTTTACACACTATGTTTTGTTTGCCTGATCTGTTCACCTGACACCATTCTGGTGAAAATGATAAGACCTTAGTGTATTTTGACAAGCCATCGATCCTACAGTATGGCCGGATTTTCACATCAGACCGACAATTCGTAGCCATGCTGGCGTCGACTTGAAGCCTTGGAAGCTGGCCCCAAAGAACTTATCCCTCTCGCCCTGTGGAAAACTCAAGATGCATTTTGAGTGTGATTTTAAATGTGGTAAAGGCCCAAACAAATGTCAATGTGAGGAGACTTTGGTACCAATGTCGCTAAAATGGTCGTGTTGTTGACTTTGTATCAGGTTGTGCCATTACTGGTCCTGTGGCTAAAGAGTGTGCAGACCTGTGGCCGAGGATTGCATCCAATGCTGGAAGCATTCAATGAAATGTACAGAACATGCGTTAAATAAAACTCCACTGACTTCTTGCAAGTGCTCTTGGTGTTTTATTTGTTGGCTTCCACACACGTGGATCTCTCTATCTTTCGAATTTTGATATTATGCGAAATGTCGCAGCTCGATCCCTTGGTTCTAATCATTTTGCCTCTCATTGCATTGAGCTCATATTTACACAATATCATTCGTGCATCTCCCCATCTTTCAAATTTCTGTCTCACGAGAAACGTGGCAGCTTGATCCCTTCTTTGTTGTATTCATGTACGTGACCATATACTGAAGAATTCTATTCATTTCAAATCGTGTTTTACACTAAAAAAAAAAGAAAGAAAAAAATTAATAAAACCTCAGTCTACTTGGTGAAAGGTTAAAGGTTATTTGATCGTGAAACGCTGTCAGGTGTAGAAGGGACGACAGCAATGCCAATTTAGTTGCGAATAAATAGTCTCGTTTCAATCTAGATACTAAAAGGAAAGTGGTTGTATTTGAAAGTTTGGGTCTCGAATCGTCGCTTCACAACCAGCTGAACAAATGGTGCCATTAAAGAAGTCCGGACTTATTTGTGGGGAACGGTCTAAAAAAGGCGTTATCACGTTGCAAAGTATGCAAGGAAACCTTGGCTCGCATCCTCGTTCCCGGGAGGAAAAAGGCCTTGTGAGCGAGGGTTTATTAGTTGCAAAAGAAACACCGTTTACATCATGCTGAAAAGCCTTGTCAGACCAGAACGAGGGGTTTTCTTTTTTCAACCCTTTGTATGACTGCGGAACTCAAATTACAATTTTATTCGGATAACATTAAAGTCTTAAGTAAGAATTCGTTCATTTACAAACTAATTTCTCGGAAAACTTTGAGGATCCTTGGTCGGAGCCATAAACTGAAATGCTTGCAGAACAAAAACGTTTTCGGAGACAAAAGCTGGAGACTGATGCGATTAAAAACGATCCAGCTTTCATATTTTAGCATACATATCTTTCATATTTTAACATACAAGACAACACTTAGTTTCTGTAGAAGCTGTTTCTTGGGGACGAGGGGTGGAATAATAGTTTTTTTGTTTCTATTTACAAAGTGAAGTCATTAAAAACAAAGAACAGTATTCTTTGACACTAACACTTTTTTTTTTCTCGTTTAACGGGTCTTGAAATGCACGGTGAAGCAGAACATTTTGCCCTAAACACTTATTAACTCACAACACAGTATGTAGGCGTAATGCAAACGGCAACAACAACCGAGCATTATCTTGTGTATGTAATCGGCAAGTAGTATACAAGAACGACTTCATTTTACGGACGGACCACATAGTAACTTATGGACCGTTCTTCGACAATTTCTCCGCTCGAGGATTCTTGAAGAGGCATCTCAGGCCTTCACGATATTTTCCGCTAAAGGCGAAACAAATGCAAGGATTGACGGCGCCATACCAGGCCACCAAAAACGAGGCAATTTCCAAGTAGATGGAAGGGCTACAGCGAAATGTATCCCATCCATAGTGCCTAAGTAAGGCGATAATACTAAAGGGTAAAAAGCACAGTATAAACCCCAATAGGATAGCTATGGCCAGCTTCAACACGTTTTCGTTTTGTCTCGCACGTTGGTTGCAAGTGTTACTTGATTGTTCGCCTGGAATAACTTGTGACTTGAGTTTGATAGAGATGATGGAGTAAACTATGATCAATAGGGCCGTGGGAATATAAATAAATATTACGTAGACGGCAAGAACGTAGTCACTGAATGATGAGGACTCTCCAAATGCTTGATTCCAGTCAGCTGAGCAAAAGAATTTACCTTGGTATTCACCAAGCCTGCTGGCGAAGAGAAGAGGTGACGACACTGCCATTGCCACGATCCAAGTGGCGAGAATAAAGAAGGGAAACCGTTTGGAACCGATGAGCGGGGAACGGAGGGGAAACGCCACAGCAACAAATCGATGCACTGCTATCAGAACCAGGCTCTGAATAGACACAATGTGGGAGGTATAGTCTGAGAATGCCACGAGCTTACACAAGGCGTTTCCGAGAGCACCCCTGGCGAGAAAAGTGTTCAGGTACAGGTCTGTAACATGCTTGGGTATCACGATCAAGGAAAACAACAGATCGGACATGGCCATATTGACAATCAGAAAGTTGAACGGTTTTCTCAAAGTATGCGTTTTGTAAACAATTATTCCTATCAAGGAATTTGCGACCAGCGAAACAGCAAATATAATGCAGTAAGCTATGGTTGCCCCAGCCCGGTGTGCTGTGGGATTCCACTTTATAGAGCAGCTCGATTCGTTCGTGGTTGTATTCATGTTTGCTGGTGCAACCAGGAGGGCGATCTGATGAATTTATTTGCAGATTCACCTGCTTTCTCACGAGTGGGCGTTGTTTTATCATAGTTATTAGAGGAGTAGTAGCGGCGCTATTGTTTAATTCTTTGAAGTTCGCCGATTTTCAAATCCAATCTCCTCTACTAACTATGGTTTTATTGATGCTAAAATTGAAATAGCGCAGGTTCTGGAACTGTGTGTGGACGCTATTCAGTTAATTGCTTGCGCATACAACACCTTTTGTCTGTCACGAAGTTTAACGATTAGCGACCAGAAAGAAGATTTTTCCAAGAAAGTTAGTGTTTTATTAAATCCGGCTTAATGAAAAACATAATTTTGCATGACATCTCCTGAAAGGTTTTTGTTTTATAAAATAACTAAATAAACTCACCATTTATTTATAGCCAACACATGTCCCCATAAAATAGGACACCTTGACGATGAAATATGCAGATGATATAACTTGGAGTTCACCTGCCGGGTAAGCCTCTACAGATTGTGCTAGTAAATTTCAGAAAAGTTGCTCCAAAAACTGCTAAAAAGTTGCTCAAAAGTTGCCAGAAAATTGGAAAAGTTGCTCTTAAATTTGAAAAAGTTGCTATTAATTGCTAGCATATTTCACGGATATTCATACAAAAAAACATACTAAAAACGGAGCCGGTACAACTTATTGTACTAAGTAAACAACAACACAATTTCAACTTTTCAAGACAAGATTTAGAACTAGCATTTTGTTTTTTCTTGCTTTATACTTGGTTGGTATGAATTTGTCGCTTACGAGAAATCGAGGCGCTTTTTGGCTCACTAAGACGCGCTCCAGCGTTCGTAGCAATGGATATTGGATTCGTGGCTTCGGTTTCTTGATTTTCATCGCTTTCACTGTCAGAGCTTGACGAACTACCCCGTCGGCTTTCTTCAGTTTCGTCCATGCATAGCATGAGTCATTTACATAAACATTGTTGAACAAAGAAACCAAACAACATGGCGGTTTAAGAAAAATAATACTTGCTTAGTCACGCGAGTTGCGAGATCATTTATGAATAACCGCTGAAAACCTCACGCATCGCTTACGGGCGCATAAACAGCCTGCATGTTCTTTTCGATTATTTTGTTGATCCAGACATCTAAAAAAGTCTTTACTGCAATGAAATATTTTTATGGTCGAGATTGTATTTGATAATTTGTGACGAATTAGCAGTGTGGAATGTGTAAAAGCCTAAAAGTTGCTTACTGTTGCTCAAAAAAGCAAAAGTTGCTCGAGGTTGCTCAAAACCAGAAAAGTTGCTCAAATCTTCAAAAGTTGCTAAAAGTTGCCGAGCACAATCTGTAGAGGCTTACTGCCGGGTCTAATGTAACTGATAATGCCGGAAACTAAAGGTTTTTGAAATATAACGGCGTGGTTGGAAGCTCAATTTAAGTAAGACCAAGGAGCTTGTTTTTAAACTATCTAAAAGTAAAGCTGGTGACACACGGTTCAACATTGTGCTGAACGACGCTGCAGCAACTTGTTGAACGAAATAGAGCTTGTCTCTAGTTTCGTTCAACAACGTTTAATGTGTTGAATGGCCAGTTTCAACATTCAACATGGTATGACACACTGTTCAACACTTCTTTCGCAAGAAGCTGCAATATTCGTTGATCAAAAAATGTTGAATCGTGTGTCACGGGCTTAACTTACATCAAGCAGCCAGTATCATATTTGAAGCTCCATTGGTGGTGTAACGTTCTAGGATAATGTAACAAAACTGACGGCAGTTTTTAATGGGTCTGTCCTGTTGTTGATGATAAATTGCGTCCGCATAAGATTTATTTGTCGTATTTCGTTTCGATTAAAACGTTTTCCGTCTCATTCATGCTGACCGTGTACGTACATAGGCTATTAGACCATCCCCTTTTTTTCTCTGCTTAGCGTCGTCCGACCGACCCAGTTTTTCGCGTTTTCAAAAAAAAACAAAAAACAAAAACAAAAAACAAGTTACGCAGAAGGCAATGACACATTATTTCAAACAAGTGTTACTTTAATTTGAAACAAGCAAGTTTTTGTTTTACAAATTTGTAGTTTTTACTTCATACTTCAGAGAACACTCACTCTCCGACGACAGAGGTTTTCTGTCCGTGTGATAGCAGAGTTACTTTATTCGTTCCTGCCGCCTGCCATCCGGCTCTTCTTGCAGCTTGCCACTGGTCTCTTGCCGGCAGCTGCGCATCCCTGGCACACAGGGTTCACGATCTTGTAGATGGCTCTTGTCTCGTTGTTGATTCTTTCCTCTGGCTCCAAAGCGCCACGCCAACAACAAATTTCTTCAAATTTTCGGCATGAGTAATAGAGTTTATCGACCGGGTCAGCGCATGAAACATCTTGCCCGACGACAAAGACGCCGCTTCACTCATGATTTTCCGGAATTAATGGAGCCCCACAGCTGTATTGCAGCGCATCGGTTATTTCACAGAGCTGCTCCATCCGTGCTGCTGTGGGCTTGGTGGCAGCAAATATGCACCTCCATTTCTTGCAGGCGACACACTCAATTGCATCACGAACACGCTCCTTCTTCATAAGGTGCTTTGACGTGTCGTCAAGATTTGACTTTGCTGATGGGCGGTCAATCTCGCTGGTGTTTTGGCCAAACAAATCTTCAAAGGCTTTGTAATGTTCCTTTGAAGCACCTTTGTATTGTGGATCTGGAAGCCACATCAACTTTTCAAACGTGTATAGCGACGCCCTGGGAGCTTTACACGTATTGCAACTTTGCAAATCCAGTGCGGCACGTACCACATTGACACCAAACGAGCCTGCTGTGACTGCCTACATTAGCATGACAAGTCCCTCTATGCTTTTGACCTGCTGAATGGCTGAATTCACAAGCTGCTGAACATGAGGAGGAAGGCATTCCACTTTTGACTGAATTTCTTTTGACTGAAAGGCTTGCTCTTTATGGACCTCAGATGGAGGAGCTTGATCGCACTTCTTGATCTGAAACGAATACTGCCTTGCTCTGAAATGCTTCTTAGACCAGGCTTGTAGGTCATCCTTTTTAAGCAATTCAGATTTCTGGCCAATTCCCAGTTGTAGAGTGGGATCAATGTCGTGCACAAACGCGAACTGGCGTCTCAGACCCTCGTCAGGAACAGCTTCAAGGATCTTAAACTTCTGTCCTTTGAGAGAGAATTTCTCAAAGCGATCTTGAATGAGGCCAGTGACGTTCTTTAAGCTAGATTGTATGGCCGCCTTGAATTCCCCATCTCCGTCTGCCTTCTCTCGGATTTCCTTCACGTTAGAACAACGACGCAATAGCTTCTCATTGCG
>BLFK01000812.1:12231-24731 GCA_014634185.1 Astreopora myriophthalma | reverse complement strand
TTTAAAGCTTCCCAGCACATTCCCCTTTCGCCATTACCCATTCCTCGATTCCCCATTCTTCTATTTCCGATTCCTCATTCCTCATTCCTCATTCCTCATTCCCCATTCTCCGTTTCTCCTTCTCCAATTCTCCATTCCCCGTTTCTCCTTCTCCAATTCCCCATTCCCTGTTTTAAAGATAGCCGGATAACTCTGATTATGTTCGTCTGCTTTGTGAAGCATCGATCAACGACCAAACCAAATTTACGCCAGTCGGATTAGAGAGACCCCCGATGAGAGGAAGACCTCCAAAATACTACCACCCTTTATTCGTGAAAGCAAAGCACCTTGAATCGGTTGTCAGAAGAATCCTTCCCAAGGAAACAACAGATTCCGCGTCCAAGAAATGCTCAAGATTAGCCCATCTTTATGATCTCCCCAAGACCCATAACGAACGTCTTGCCATGCGACCCATTTTGTCTGCAACAGATACATACAACTACGCTCTGACAAAGTGGCTGGATGAGAAGTTGAAACCTTTATCTACCAACGAGTACACGATATCCGACATCTTGCATCTCTCCGAAGAAATCAAACATCTGCAAATCGGTGACAATGATTTCCTGGTGTCGTATGATGTCACAGCCCTCTTCACTAACGTTCCGTTAGAAGAAACTATTCAGATTTTAGCAAAGAAAACATTCAATGAGAACTGGTTTAACAATACACACAACCTTAACATCTGTGAAGGAGATCTAAACGAACTGCTCACAATTGCAACCAAAGATCAGCTTTTCCAGTTCAACGGCGACTTGTACGAGCAAATAGACGGCGTTGCGATGGGCTCACCATTAGGACCACTAATGGCAAACACCTTGATGTACTCCATTGACGAGAAACTTGCACATGAAAACAAACTTCCCAATTTCTACAAAAGACACGTTGATGATACCTGCGCCCTAGTAGCTGACCTTACCGCTACTACCGACTTCCTTTCGGTTCTCTGAATGATGCTCACCCAGCAATCCAATTTACAATGGAAACAGCAGTCAACAACAGCTTACCCTTCGTAGGCATGGTAATCACTAAGACCGTAACCACATTAACATCTCTGTCTACAAAAAAAAGACCAACAAAGGGCTTTTACCCATTATCAGAGCCATGTGGATAACAGGTAACAGATATAAACGATCGCTAATAAGAACTATGCTTGATCGCGCTAAATGCTTGTCATCCTCACCGGGCCTCTTCCCCAAAGAACGCCATTATCTAAGAAAAATGTTTTCTGAAACTGAAATATCCTGGAAAACTTATTGATTCTACTTTTAAGAGATTTCATGCCTCCCAAGACCAAAATCAAAGCCGTATTAACCCAGTCGACAACCCTGTACTGATAACCTTGCCTTTCAAAGATCAGAAATCCGCCGACTCCGTGCCCAGGCAACTTTTTTTAAGCGACCTTGGAAAGAAAATCGATCGTGTATTACAAGCAGTTTTCACAAGTATTAAAATCTCTGAAGATTTGAAAGTTACGGAAACAAAGCCCTCACTTGTAAACCAACAATGCGTTGTGTATGAATTTCAATGTAATTCATGTGATCCGAATTATATAGGCTACACGAGCCGTCATCTCCATCTGCGCATCGAGGAGCATAAATATTCCGTCATCGGTAAACACCTAGAGGACAAACACAACCAAAGTCCCAACAATCTTCACGAACAGTTTACCACCTTAAAAAGATGCCGCGGAAAGTTTGAATGCCTTATTTATAAGATGCTTTTAATGAGGAAAGAGAGACCGACTCTGAACACTCAAAATGACTCCATTCCAGCGGAACTGTTTATTTAAATTTTGCTCATTCTTTTGTTTATTCCCACCTCATATATTCTAATGTATTCTTTATTTAACGTTACCTTACTTACATTGATTTGCATTTGATAATGGTGACATAACGTCGCCGAAACGTCATGTTTTTTATCTGGCTAGTCTTTATTCTAAAAAGCTGTGCAAATAAAGATTTTTATTATTATTATGCTATGGTAAACTAACAAGACTTTTTTTTTTCGAAATATTTACAAGACCATTATAGCCCGCAGTTAGCATGGCTATTCTAAGCGGGCTACGTAGACTGCGACCACATGTATATATAACAAGCTCACAACATTCACAAATCAGTTAATAATATGGCAATTACAAAGGACAGAAACTTCACCTTAATCTAGAAAAGGCGTCAAACAAGCGGTAGCAGAAAGAGAAAACTGAAAAAAACAAAACAAAACAAAACAAAAAAAACAAGCCGCCTAAGGGCGTTTCCGTGGGATGCACAAACAGTTAACCAGAAATTGTAAAAGTACAACGGTTAGTCCAGATCCGAGTTCAAGGTGCGGGTTAGATCACTAGAAGTTGTTTTTGTGCTGCTTATAACACTTCCCGCATGATACTGGAAATTCATTAAAAAAATAATATTAATAATTTGTGTCTAAGAAGAAAAACAACAAGGCAAAGGAAGACAAAAAAACAAGAACAAGTTAACGACATGGATATTATGCATGGTCACCCATCCAAGTGGTAACCCCAGCCAACAGGGCTTAACTCCACTGAGAAGCACAAGCACGTGGCTAATTGCCATATGCGACCACGAAGAAAAAGAAACCCTACCGATTCTTAGACGTGGTCTGCCTGTGGCATCCCACGTAATAATAAAAACAAAAACAAAACAAAAACAAAGATTGCTGAGGTAAAAAAAATAATAATAAATAATAATAACAATAATAGACGCCTTAAAAAGGAACGTTGGAATACCCGGGCAACCATGAAATACTTGAAAACACAAAATAATGACGCATGCATTTCTCTTGTACAATAGCCGATTAGTTTTCAAGTGTTTAATAATAAGTACAAACGCAAAAAAAGGTTATTCGAATCAAATCTTGTTTTACAGGAAGAGTAAAGTCAGTCTACTTGGTGAAAGTTTAAACTTAATTGATCGAGAAACGCTGTCAGGTGTAGAAGGGACGACAGCAATGCCAATTTAGTTTCAATCTAGATATTAAAGGGAGAGTGGTTGTGTTTGAAAGTTTGGGTCTCGAATCGTCGCTTCACAGTCAGCTGAACAAATGGTGCCATTAAAAAAGTCCGGACTTATTTGAAGGGGACGGTCTAGAAACGGTCGTTATCACGTTGCAAAGTATTCAAGGAAACCTTGGCTCGCAACCTCGTTGCCGGGAGGAAAAAAGTCCTGTGAGGGAGATTTTATTAGTTGCAGAAGAATTATGGTTTACATTCTGAAAAGCCTTGTCAGACCAGAAAAAAGGCTTTTCTTTTTTCTGCCCTCTGTATGACTGACGAACTCAAATTTCAATTTTATTGCGATTACATTAAAGTCTTAATTACGAATTCGTTCATTTACAAACTAATTTCACGGAAAATTTTGAGGATCCTTGGTCGGAGCCATAACTAAATGCTTTCAGAACAAAAAGTTTTCGGAGACAAAAGCTAGAGACCGATACCATTAAAAGCGATCCAGCTAAGGGCATCTTTCATATTTTAACACACAAGACAGCACGTAGTTTTTGTAGAAGCTGTTTTTGGGGGGCGAGGGGTTTTAATTGTTCTTTTTCCCCCTTTACAAAGGGAAGTCAGAAAAAACGAAGTACATTATTCTTTGACACTAACACTTTTGTTTTTCTCATTTAACCTCCCTTGAAATGCACGGTGAAGCACAAGATTTTCCCCTGAACACTTATTAACTCAGAACACAGCATATAGGCGTAATGCAAACGGCAAAAACAACCGAGCATTATTAAGCAGCCGCGCGAGGATGCTTGAAGAGGCATCTCCTGAGGCCTTCACGATAGTTTCCGCTAAAGGCGAAACAAATGCAAGGATTGACGGCGGAGTACGATCTTACCAAAAACAAAGTAATTTTCCTGAAGATGACGAGGCTACAGCGTGTATCCCGTGCATAGTACCTGAGTAAGATGATAGTACTATAGGGTAAAAAGCAGAGTATAAACCCCAACAGGATAGCTATGGCCAGCTTCAACACGTTTTCGTTTTGTCTCGCACGTTGCTTGCAAGCATTACTTGATTGTTCGCCTGGAACAGTTTGTGACTTGAGTTTGATAAAGATGATGGAGTAAACTATGATCAATAGGGCCGTTGGAATATAAGTAACCATTACGTGGAGGGGAAGAAAGTAATCACTAAGTGATGAAGACTCTCCAAATGCTTGATTCCAGTCAATTGAGCAAACGAATTTACCTCGCCTTTCACCAAGCCTGTTGGCGAAGAGAATAGGTGACGCCACTGCCATTGCCACGATCCAAGTCGCGAGAATAAAGAAAGGACACCTTTTCGAACTGATGAGTGAGGAACGGAGGGGAAACACCACAGCAACAAATCGATGCACTGCTATCAGAACCAGGCTCTGAATAGACACAAGGTGGGAGATATTCCTTGAAAATGGCAACAGCTTACACAAGGCGTTTCCGAGAGCACCTCTGGCGGGCCAAGTGTTGAGGTACAGACCTGTAACAGTCTTGGGTATCGCGATCAAGGAGTGCAACAGATCGGACATGGCCATATTGACAATCAGAAAGTTGAACGGTTTTCTCAAAGTTTGCGTTTTGTAAACAATTATTCCTATCGCGGAATTTCCGACCAGCGAAACGGCAAATGTAATGCAGTAAGCTACGGTTATCCCAGCACGGTATGCTGCGCTATTCCACTTTATAGAGCAGCTCGATCCGTTCGTGGTTGTATTCATGTTTGCTGGTGCAACCAGGACGGCGATCTGATGAATTTATTTGCAGGTTCACCTGGTTTCTCGCGAGTGGGTGTTGTTTTATTGACGCTTAAATTGAAATAGCACAAGTCCTGGAAGTATGTGTTGACGCTATTCACTTAATTGCTTGCGCATACAACATCATTTGTCTGTCACGAAGTTTAAAGACCCAGTATTGCCATTAAGCACTGCGCGCTGTGATCACTCGAAAAACAATAGACGTCTTTAACGTTTAGCGACCAGAAAGAAGATTTTTGGAAGAAAGTTAGTGTTTTATCAAATTCGGCTTAGTGAAAAACATAATTTTACATGACATCTCCTGAAAGGTTTTTGTTGTATAAAATAACTAAATAAACTCGTCATTTGTGCATAGACAACACATATTCCCATAAAATAGGACACCTTGATGATGAAATATGCAGATGAGATAATTTGGAGTTCACCTGAAGGGTCTAATGTAGCTGATAATGCCGGAAACTAAAGGGTTGGTAATATAATGGCGTGGTTGGAAGATAATCTGACGAAGCTCAATTTAAGTAGGACCTAGGAGCTTGCTCTTAAACTATCTAAAAATAAGGCTAGTGACACACGGTTTAACACTGTGCAACATTTGTTGCTCAACACGCAGAACGACGCTGCAGCAACTTGTTGAACGAAATAGAGCTTGTCTCTATTTTCGTTCAACAACGTTTAACGTGTTGAATGGCCAGTTTCAACATTCAACATGGAATGACACATTTCAACACTTCTTTCGCAAGAACCTGCAATATTCGTTGATCAAAAAATGTTGAACCGTGTGTCACCGGCGTAACCGACATCAAGCGGCCAGTATCATATTTGAAGCTCCATGGGTTGTGTAACGTTCTAGGATAATGTAACAAAAATGACAGCACGTTTTTATGGGTCTGTCCTGTTGCTGATGATAAATTGCGTCGCCATAAGACTTGTTTGTCGTGTTTCGTTTCGTTTAAAACGTTTTCATGCTGATTGATGCTGACCGTGCACGTATATAGGCTATTATCCCCAGACTCTTTTGAACAGAGAACATTGTCAGCCATTTATTGGTGCATGGACAGCCTTGGACACGGATTATTCACAACAGTGGCAAGGTGATTGATATTTGATTAATCGCCAGCAGATGTCCAATAATATTAAAAGCAATAGAGGGGCTTTAAAGTAAACAGGAAACGTAATGCTCAGCGCTTGTAAAACACGGCATGCACGTGAAATGCATTTTTACCCCGAAAATCTTATGATACACACCGTAAAAGGAAGTGAAAGAGAAAAACTGAAGCAGCATGTTGTTGTTACGGTAGTGCGTTCGGCCAGGGGAAGGGCTAAATAAGTCCACGAATAAACTGCCTGCATAATGGTCTCGAACCGCGTATGCGTGATGAACGTATTCAAGACCTCGTGCGATGGGCCACAGATTTTTCCTATACGGACCGACCCAGAGCGGTAAATATTTTATTTCTTTATTTTTTTTTTCGGAAATTCTTCTTTTGGAATTGGGAAAAAAAGACAGGAAAGAAGAACATGATGCCTACTTACAAAGCGCCTAAGAGCTAAGCCAACAACATTATCCTATGTCTATCAGCAATTTACCTTATTTGACTTGTGAGTGCGGATGTGAAAAGAGAAAAAGCCATGCAAAATTCATTGAAATAACAATTATCTGTCAAACGTCAAAAGTAAGTGTCTGTTCCCACTTGACTGTACGAGCGCGTGATTAGCCAATCACATTCGAGGATTGAGGATTCCGGCCCACTGAGATGCTTCCGAAAAAAAAGAAAGATATATATATTATTGTTATTATTTTTACAGTTGTTCCGGCTTGTATTTTTCTTATTTTTCTTATTCTTACTCCTGGTCTTGTCCGTTTTGTCCTTTCAACCTAAGTATTGCTTTTATCCGATCAACGAACACCTGCTTGCAGCTGTACTGTTTCTGAACAAAGCGGCATTCTTTGAATTTGTTTCAGTCGATTCCGTAAATTAAGACCGTGTACTGGCATTGAATCAATTGCCTTCTTCCACGTTACGCGAATATTTACTCCAGTCCTAAAGCACCTAGCCTTCACTGGCTTCCTGTCCAATGCCGTGTTAACTTTAGATGCTTGCAAAACAAAAAGTTTTCGGAGACAAAAGCAAGAGACCGATGCGATTAAAAACGATCCAGCTAAGGGCATCTTTCATATTTTAACATACATATCTTTCAAATTTTAACATGCAAGACAGCACGTAGTTTCTGTAAAAGCTATTTTTGGGGGGCGAGGGGGTTTTAATAGGTTTTTCTCTCCCTTTACAACGTGAATTCAGCAAAAACGAAGAACAGTATTCTTTGACACTAACACTTTTGTTTTCTCGTTTAACCTCTCTCTTTTTTTTTTAAGCTTGAATATTTTATTCAATTCCGTCACTAGTGTATGCTCACTGTGTTCAGACTATTTTTTTAAATATATATTTTTGTATTGAGATATACAGAAGCAGAATTACAAAACAAGTAAAACTTAACAGTAAGACACCAAACACCAATAGTTAAAATATACACAATATAAAAAGAGAGAGTCACTTACACTTTGTGCGTTAACCTTCGCATTTCTCAAATTTCCATTGTAAGAGAATTGATGATTTCAGCTTTAGAAAAACAGGGTTTTTTTCCTAACATTTTACAAGTATAATAATATTTTTGAGTTTGCACAACTAAGATGCCGAATTTCCGGATAAGTTTTGGATTTGTATTTGGGGAAAAGGTAAAGTCTTTAAAAAGTAGCTGTGATTTAGATGGAGAAAAATTAACTTTTTGTCCAATATTGAACCATGCTAGGGTTTCTTGAAAGAGGTTTAGACCCACGGGGCACTCCAGAAATGCATGTTCCAAGGAATCAGGGGATCTACAGAAAAAACACTCCTCGTTGTCAGATATTTTGAATCGCTTTAGTTCCTTTTTAGTTACTAAGATACGGTGTGATAGCTTAAAGGAGAATTGTCTTAGTTTATTGTCGGCAGAGAGGTGAGGTACATTTTTGAATATTTTTTCCATTTACTTTCTATGTCAGAGTACTGCTTGGCCCAAGATTTCACGTAACTTCCGCTTTTTCTTGAAAAAAAAAGGTGGTAATCTTTACATCTCATTTTGGAAAGTTGAATCGATTTGTCCGTGGATAAGTCAAATATATCAGCATCATCAAGAATTGAGGTCGTTGGTCTGGGTGTAGAAACTGCCTTTAATTTAAGGTTTGCTGGAATTGACGCAAGGATTTGAAAATAATTTAAAAAATCAGACTTTGTATTGTATTTACGATTAAATTCTTCGCATGTTAAGAATTTTCCATGTTCATTTAAAACGTCTTGGATGTAGTAAATTCTATTCTCGATCCAACTTTTCCAGAACAACGATTTACCATCAATAGTTATGTCTTGATTGTTCCATAATATAAGATCGCTTTGGTAATTATCCTGGCGATTCAGGCGTAACTCCTTAAAGTAGTCTAGCATTTCCAAATAAAAGGACGATATGCGATATGTTTTTGTCAAATTTCTTTATATTGTAATTACACTTGAGCAAGAAGTTGAGACCACCATAGTTCTCAAAAAAGGCACCCGGAATAGCCTTCCATGCATCGATAGTAGAGCTGTTTAACAGCCTGCCAATCCAGCTCAGGCGGAGTGCTTTATTTGTTGTTGAAAAATTAGGAAAGTTTAGACTAGCTTTACTTGGCTCTTGAAAAAGAACTCCTCTTTTTATTTTATCTTTTTTGTTTTTCCATAAAAAAAATAAAAAGCTTGGCTTGAGCTTTCTTAATAACTTCTTGGGGAACACTAAGCATTGAGGCTGTATACACCAATTTCGAAATTCCTAGCGATTCAGCTAAGAGGGTTCTTCCCATCAGTGTGAGATCACGAGACAACCAAATGTTTGATTTAGTTTCCATCTTTTGATTTTTTACAAAAAAGTTTAAATTATTATTCTTGTCTCTATCGTGTGAAATGTAGGTTCCTACGGTTCTAATTGGGTCCCTTGAGATATTTATTTCTAATGGTTTGGTTTTATTTTTTAACAAGCCTATCCACATGGCCTTTGTCTTCTTACTGTTTAACTTTAGGCCTGAAATATCACCAAAGTTCCACAAAAGCAACATACTTTCGTGCAGGGACTCAGTATCCTTGCATATTAACGTAGTGTCGTCAGCAAATTGACTTAGTTTAACTTCACTGGAATTTGGCAATTTAATGCGTTTAATTTTGGAATTTTGCCTTATCTTTTGTGCAAGAAGTTCTACGCATAAGATAAATAATAAGGGGCTCAGTGGGCATCCTTGCCTTACGCCTCTTGACACCTGAAAATAATTAGTCATGTATCCGCCATTTAAAACTCCACTCTCAACGTCACTATAGAGCACAGAAATCCATTTCTGAATGTTAGGGCCAAAATTGAAGAAATTTAAAGTGTGACGGATGAAAGGCCACTCCAACGTATAAAGGGCTTTTTCGAAGTCTATGAAGAGCAGTATTCCAGGAACTTTGTTTAACTCAGTAAATTCCATTAGGTCATTCAATAGCCTCACATTTTGACCGATATATCGTCCTCTGACGAAAGCTGTTTGGTCTGAGTGAATCAGTTTAGGCAGCTTCGGCTCAATTCTTTTTGCAATGGCTCTAGCTAATATCTTATAGTCAACATTTAGCAATGTTATCGGCCGCCAACTACTTAAGACCATAAGATTACTTTCATCTTTTGGTATTAGTGAAATGATTCCTCTCCTCTGCGAAATAGACAGCCGTTTGCCTGTTTGAAAGGCTTCGTTAAAAGAGTCGAGAAGGTTGCTCCATAAAAGTTCAAAGAAGGTTTCATAGAATTCCTTTGTAAAACCGTCATCACCTGGAGTTTTATCAGGTCAGATCATGCTCAAGTTCGCTTACTTCGTCTTGAGGCAACTTTGGATTTAGCAAATCGGAAGAAAAGAGGGCAAAATGGTCGTCAAAATGGTTGCTGCTTTCTCCTTGAGGAGTTCTAGAAGACAGGAGGTGTTTGTAATAGTTTCCTATTTCTTCGTTTATCTTGCTTAAATCTGAGATTATTTCACCGTTTATTGTTTTAAGCTGAGTTATAACCTTTTTGTCGTAGTTCCGTTTTTCTAAGTTGAAAAAGTATTTCGTTGGTTTTTCAGCATTCTCGATCCACCTGATTCTTGATCTAAACATTGCCTCCTTTCCCTTTTTCTGATAAATTTCAGCCATTTCATTCTTAAGGGTTTGATATTGCGTTAAGATATCATCATCTAGATTTTGATTATTGCAAATTTCGGCATCTAGCTATTCTGACTTACGTTGAATAACAGTCTCATGGTTTCTTAAATTGAGCTTTTTTTTCTTGGAATAGGCAATTGTCATACTTCGTATTTCCATTTTCAATAATTCCCAATATAATTGACGGTTTTCAATTTCTTGATATTTTCCTTGGATAGAAGGATAGCTGTTTTTAATTAAATTTATATATTCATCGTCTTTTAATAGTATTCTATTTCACAACACTCCCACTCATACTCAGTTGAAACAAGGTATGGGAATAATGATTGACCAGCGCTCCCTCACCATCTTTCTCTCTTTCTAGGAGGAATACTCTCCGAAAATAGCAATCAGTCCTTCACCAATCCCCCTTTTTTGGAGGCCCCCATCCTCCATTACTCATTTTCGATATACTCCCAAAAAAATAAATAAATAAATAAAAATAGAACAAGCTGGGTGAGCAAAGCGATGGTGTATTTACTAACTAGTTCAGTATTACACGTTTCGATAAACCTCTGGGGCACGTCTTCTTGGTAGAGTTACGAGTTATGTTTCTACAGGATGAGATCTTTTCTGTGAGGTAGCACCAGGGAACGCACAGACAAACCGCTTAAGCTCGTTTGTATCCTTCCATGGAGTGGCAACTATGTTTACAGACGTTTCCGCCAACCTGGCTGAGGCCCCACTCGGGTTTAAGACCTTAGCCAATTGTAGATAGTACAATGCCGTATGGCGTCGCGCCCAGCCAACGTGCTCCGTTATTTCCGAGAGATCAGCACCTGTTAGTGCTAACGTGATTGCGCAGCCTGATCGAAAGCCATGGAGTGTCTCTCCTTTCGTCAGCTTTCATTTGCTTTAGGTACAGTTTCAGGCGGGCTTCTGCAGTGGCGGAACTTAAGGGTGCATCCCTTACTCCATTGTCGGTGGTCGTAGGGCGGAACAAATAGCTGGTAGTCAGGTTGATGCCAATTTGTCTCGCAACATCCATGTACAGTTCTATCGCTCTGATGGGGCAAATCGCTGTTTGCGGATTTCTTCGAATTCCAAACACATTCTGATCACCGTCTCTAAGTGTTTTCCCCCAAATATGATTAAATAAAAAACCATCATCGTTTGGAAATCTTAGAATTTCCGGCGTTTTGACTTGGGCTAGGTCACCGGGCCGGTCGCCACTAAAGAACACTGTTTTGAAATACCCCTGATCACGCGCCACAATAAAGCGCTCGATATTGCTTCTCGCATTTCCCAGAGATCTTTGCAGGTATTCTGCCAAGCGCGTGAGTTTGTCTACGAAGAAAGGTGTTGCCTGCTTAGGAGTCACCCTTGCCTGCAATTGTTCAGCTGTGACCAGACGGAGATAATCCTTGACAAGCTTATCAGCGGCAGGGTTGCCCAGTCCGAGCCGCCTGTCCCACCCTCCATCCCTGCCATTCGCATGAAAAACTGATCTTAATTTCCCAATGTAGGAGTCCACCGTTTTGTAAGATAGTCTCATAGGACAACCGCAGGGGTGTTTCCCCCGTTGACCCATGAAAGTACAACTATTACGAGATAGATAGATAGTTTATTCTGATTAAAATCGCAGCCAAAAGCTGAATTATATTAATCGTTACAATGAAGTCTAATAAAAATATGAGAAAAAAATATGATAAAAATGTACGTATACAGCTAAAAATTTAATTACAATTACTATATATAAATGTGTTCTTAAGTCTCTTCGTCTTAGCCAGAGGGACATGAAAATTCTTCTTTCGTCTTAAGTTAAATTCACAATTGTTACGAGGTGGCAAGAGCTCATGCAATTTATGGTCTGGGTTACAAGTGATGGAATTGAAAAGCTTATTTGTGATAGACAAATAACGGTAAACCTTTGTCCTTCCACGTTTATCTTTATAAGCCAGAAAACGACACAGGTCACGTGGAGGGACAGTGGCAAGTGTGACATAGCCTGGCAGGGCGGAAAGGAAACCCTTGAGCTCCTTTTGAAGTGAATCCTTTTGTTTGGTGTAGCTAGTGGCTTTGTCATAGTTGAAAAGCTGCTGGACTCGGGCGTCAATGGCTTCTAGGTCCACAGACACTTCTTCAACTGTAGCTGCCCTGAAGATCTCTCGGCTGTAGCCGCACCGCTGACAGAAGCGAAAGTCGAAATCATTTGGGCGCTGACAAATAGGGCATCGGACGGAAGCCACGAACATTTTGGCTACCACCGGGAGTTCCTAGAAGCCAGGCAAAAGGAAGAATCAAAAGCAACGTTCTCTATTGCAATGAGACTATTATTCGTACAAGCAAAGGCATATATACAAGAGTATGATTTCACTACTGCTTATCTCGTGTAATTATTTATTGAGTTCTCTGTGATAGTGGGTCCAGTTATCTGTATAAGTAAAGTCACAGATATATGAGGTCTTCACTTCTTGTTGCCTTCGTTGTGTCGCCCCGGGGGAAC
>BLFK01000811.1:0-5000 GCA_014634185.1 Astreopora myriophthalma | reverse complement strand
AAAATGCAGGGCGGGTGGGTGGGGTATGCAATGATGTTTTAAAACGGCGTGAGTGAATATTCAACGGTCGCATAAGTTATAAATATCACAAAACTAGCAAATCGCAAGCAAAGTGTAATTAACCGGTGCATTAATATTGGAATAGCAGCTAAAATACATTTTGAACTCTAACACGGTGAGTAGGGTGGCATTTAGGAGCCCTTCCCCGGGATTTTGGGGAACGAGGGAACATGACTAATTTAAACTGAGGAACAGGGGAACAGGGTAACAGGGTAACAGGGGAAAAGGGAAACAGAGACAAATATCTCAGTCAGGGAACAAGGGAACACAAACCATTTTAGGGGTCAAAAAGCTGGGGAAAAGTTCAGAGTTAATTTCGGGAACAAGGGAACACGAGCAAACTTTTAAAGGGAACCATCGAACGCGGACCCCCCCCCCCCCTCCCTGATTTGGTTTGCATATTACCATAGTTACTAAGACCAATATTTTTTTCCCCGGAAGAACAAGGGTTCTCAGTTCTGCCAATAAAAGAAATTACGTCAACTTTCTTAGAAAGATCGGGGATTCTGGGAATACAGAACCGCACCCAACGTTGAAACAACATGAAGTGCTTTCTCAGGATCTGATTGGTGGAAACTTGTAATCATATATGTATCCTGTTATTTGATTGGCTGTCTGAATGGGAGAGTGCATAACAAAAGATTTATCCACTCCCTTTATTTCATCAAAGTGCAGCAGGATTCGATTGCAAGCAGAGAGCTAGCGGGGCATTGAAGTTTTGCAAAGATGAAATCACTTTCCCTAATCGCTTTTCTCCTATGCCTATCTGTCGGTAAGTTTTAAATTATTTACTTACTTTAGTTTGCGTTTTCGATCATTCAATTTGCTGAAGCTGGTTTCTCGCCAGGGGGTATTCTGTCTCTTGAGCATTGTGATTCGATAAATTTATAATGTCGCCTTTGTGATAGAGCATTAGAAGCTACTGGATGAAGGAATAAGCGCATGCTTTTCAGTAGGTTAGAGTGCTGCGACTATTCGGCTTTGCCGAGTATCGCAAAACGAGATCGTGATAGCCGGCGAGGTGACATTAAAAGAAATTCGGTCAGTTATATCAGCGAGCCGAGGTTTACTTTTGAAAGTTTTTCTCAGTTCAAACAGTAGTCTAGCTATATATAGTTTGAAGATTTTTGCTCCATCGCTAGCATTGCACAGACGAATTTAATAGTCAGTCCCCTTCGAATGTGAATGAGGTTGCGGGCGATAAGCTTCCCGTTCAAGACATACAATGAACTTATTTCTCAGATTTCTCAATTCGGGTGGGCAAAACTAAGTTGACCCAACATTTTCTTAATCTGTACATCTCTACGCATTCAACAACTGTTATTCTATATAGGTTTAAGTTTGATTTAATTTGATATCCAAACAGCGCATTAAATTCGTTTGAATGTGTCCACGAAAGACATCAGTCGCCGGAACTATTCAGCCTCAATCTTGACTGCGTTGCATGAGAAAACACGAGAATTTTCTGTGCATGTAGCCTTTGGTAGCACGGAAGAGGAACATCTTCTGTTTTAGAAGGCCTAGGGTCGCGAATGTCATCAGCCTTTGCTGGGAAAGCAACTTAGGAACAATTCACAGCTTCGAAATCACAAGATTATAATTTGTTTGCTTTCTTTGGTTTCCAAATCGTGCAGTGCTGCGACACTTGCCAGTTTACGATCATATTGCTTCGCAAAAAACTGACAGAGGCAGTCTTTGTCGTAAATAAGTGTAAAGCACCTATCGTGTGCAATTAAAACTGATTAACCTGTTTTAAGACACGACAGGAAGAAAGATAGTCAATATTAATACTTTTCGTTTGATGTGTATTAAGTGGCTATATGCATCAATGACAAGTGCCCTATAAGGCGTTTGCGTGGCTTTGTAAGAGAGCGTCCCGAGAATTATCTTCCTCTTTGTTTGTTATTTTCGGTCTTTTTTCTTGACTCTAGCCAGTGAGTGAAACGTTCATACATGCTTCTTACGAAATACAACTAATAGAAAATTTAGCAACATTTTACATGAGACAACTCAGTTATAGTGAAATGTGAAAACGTTGAAATCCTGTTTTTTGTGAAGGGCACGGCTTGAAGTGTTATCGCTGTGGAAGCACTAAGAGTTGGGATGACTGTGAGAGTGTGCGGAAAGAGGAAACCTGTACTGCAGGGCTGGATCGCTGCTTCAAAGCTTATGCTAAAGTCAAGGGCGAAGGTGTGTCTGCTGAAGGCTTTGAAAAGGGGTGTTCAAGCGAAGCACTTTGCAGTGCAACCCAAGACCTTGACATCTGTAAAGGTAAAGGAGAATGCGACATCAATTGTTGTTCTGGGGATCTCTGCAATGGAGCTGCAAAACAAGTGGTCAGCGCTATCATTTTGATCGCATGCGCTTTCGTTGTTTTGATGCAGTAAGGAAAATTCTGAGCAGTGATCAAGATGTTTGGTTGTGTTAGAACTTTTTTCATTTAAAACCCAATTAGTCAAGAATTGTTGCTAATCGTTGTGAAAATTCAGCTAAGGATCAATACATTGTTTTATGTGTAATTTTTTTCTTTTCTTCTTTTGTTTTTTTTTTGTAACTGTTTTTCTTATACTATACACTGAACCCTATCGAGAGATCGTCTCTTTATTTTATATTGTGAGTTCTTTGGACTCTGTTTGGAATTACACTGTATGTTTAGTGGGCGTTTTCTCAAAGCTAGACCTGTATCAGTTTAGAAAGCATTATATCAATTTGTGTATTATGCATAATAAAAGACCTTTGAGTTAATATGAGTAATTCAATTAAAAAGTAAAGAAAAGAACCTATTCATAGAACGCGTTATTTGAGTAAAGAAAGAATAGGCTTTATTCACTCGGCGGCCATTTTGAGACTCGAGGGAATGAAAACCTTTGTTTGTCTCCCCGGAACTCGTTCTCAAACTTAAAGCGTTTGAAACCCGGTTGCAATAAGACAACCAGATGGCTGATCTACGTGATGGATACGTAAAAATTAAGGCTCAAACTCGAGTTTAACATGAGAGACAAACTTCAGAAAGGTAAAACTTCAGAAAATCTCAATCTCAATAAAGAATTTCTGCGCGTCAAAATGGTACGCGCCAATGGAGACAAATACAACAGTGGGTGATCACAGCGGGCCTTAGTTCAGTTTGAACCCACATGCAAAACCAGCGATCTGACAAGCGTCTTTTACAAGGGGAACAATTTCGATGGAAAGCGTGTGTGTGTGTGTGTGTGTGTGTGTATTGGAGGTGGGGAGGGGGGGCAATGACGGACTTTGGAAGCCAATATTCAAGGGATACAGAGCCAAGTGCTCGAACTTTTCTTCTGAAAGACTGCTCACAGAGAAAATTCTACTGTTTCATCACGCCTCCCAGCTCAAAAAAAAGCTCTATTTTTCACGTGTTGCTCTCCAATTTTTGGAAGCACCAATAATGCTCTCAGACTCTCTTGATTTTGTTACAGTGCTCTTTTAGGCTTTGACCGGCTCAGCAAAGGAACCTCTTCAAAACTTCTGGGTGAGGTTGTTCAAAGTGGGGTTAGCACTAAATTTGCTTCGAACAATTCGGCCCTGGGCACTTTGAGACAAGGAGAGATTTTCCTGCAGCTTATCCCAAGCTCGAACCCATGTAGGTTCTCTCTCTCTCTCTTTTTCGCCAAGGTTGGAGGTTGAGCCTATCCTTACTGAACTGCCATGATCACACATTAAGTCTTGACTTGCACGTTACGTCGCCATGTTGGTGCCCGCCACATAAAGCTCCCTCTGTTCAGCTGTCTGTTTAGCCCGCCGCACACTTGAGGAAAGAGCTGAGCAAAATGCCTCGCGAGGCAGTTAGCCCAGCCGTTTCCTCAAGTGTGCGGTGAACGTTTGGTGAGAAATTCGCCTCGGGAGGACATGAAGACAGTATCAAACATGTTTGATGATATTGGCCTCACGGCCTCGCGAGGCGAATTTCTCACCAAAACTTCGCTGCACACGTGAGGAAACGGCTGAGCAAACTGCCTCGCGAAGCAGTTTGCTCAGCTCTTTCCTCAAGTGTGCGGCGGGCTGTATCTGTCTCCACAGGCGAATCACCGTCTGTTGACATGGTTGTTATAGATCTACAGAAGTAAAAACACAGAGGTAATTACAGCGGTTGCGATTTGCTCGAAAATAAACTTCTTGGGTGTGAAAGAAATAATTCAACAAAAGTTCAAACGAAAGGTATACTATAATATGTTTCCCAAAACAGCTCGGAACGACAAATAAACGTAACACAGGACACGGTTGGCATTTAGCATTTGGCAGTTGGCATTTGATCTTTTATTGAATTATTTGCTTTCAAACTTCATTTTTGAGCAAATCGCAACCGCCGTAATTTCCTCTGTATCTGTACTTCTGTAGTCTCCTTCGCAACCGTTTCTTGGGATGTTACGCAACGCTCTCCCCAAAAAATGGCTGCGAAGGAGACTTGATCCCGGTTTACACGACAAACATTTTGGGCACGGCACCCCTACAATTTGGCGCCCGTGCCTAAAATTTTGGGTACGGCACCCTCAGTTTTTATCGTGTAAATGGAAATTTTATGGGCACGGGTGCCCAAAAATTTAGGGGTGCCGGGACCATGCCATATAGGTGGTCCTGTGCCTGTTTTTCAGGGGTGCCGTGCCCATATTTTCTGGTCGAAGCTGCCAACATCTTGATGACCAAACCCAGAGACCCTGGGAATGAGATTGTTTTCTCTTCTCGCTGAGAGTTATGGATCAAATCCTGAAAATTTATATTTTCCTGAAAATTTGTTTTATTTTCTTGTTGTTTATTTGTTATTTATTATTATTCATTTATTGTTTTATTTTATTTATTTTATTATTCCTGAAAATGTATATTTTTAAATTCCTGAAAATTTATATTTCTTCGCCTTCTCATGAAAAACCAAAAGAAAAAAGCACGGTTGCCTCGTGTTCTCATGTCCGCCATCTTGAAAG
>BLFK01000809.1:18304-34224 GCA_014634185.1 Astreopora myriophthalma | reverse complement strand
TTCTCCGTTGCTGTATATTTCTTGTCTTATTTCAAATGCTAAACAGGCTTACCCGTTTACAAGAACATGCAGAGTATACGAAATTGACCTTTACATTCTGGTAGGCGTGAATTCCATTCCCGATCAACACACAGCATTCTCTTACTTCCAAACAAATCGTAATTTTTATCGCAAGAAAAATTCACTTCATCTCCATCGAGAAAGCTTTTTTCATATAATCTTCCTTCGAATGGAGTTCCCGGGTTCCTGCAGACACCTGTCAAACCCGGAAGATACACAACTTACTATACCTACTTATCTTGGAAGGTTGAAAAGCTAACGGCTTGAGGAATGTGACTATTTTATAACACTGAGTGGAACATCATAAGAACCTTTGCAAGCAGGAGGGTCATTGGTCCAGGTGCCATCATTACACCTGATAGACTCAGAACCAATCCTTTGATATCCTTGATAACAACGGAAGGTCATCGAGCTGCCATGCCTGAAACCTCCCCAACTCCACCCTTTGGCGGGTCTAGCGGGCTTGTTACATGGTGCTGAGGAGGCAATTGTAACAGCGTGCTCACTTCATTTATTGATTATTTGCCAATCGTAAGGACCCACAGGTCGTTTGATTTTTGGATATCGATCCACGTGGGGGTCGGTTATGGATAAAACCTTTTCCAAGAGGAGAAAGTGAATGATAATGAATGACTTATATCTTTATTAAGCCCGATCTTAAAGATTGAGTGGGAGGAGACAAAACATGAAACTCTTTATCGAAAGGCTCGCTTGTATTTTGTGGCTTCGCATGCATCTTTTTTTTTTAATTGTTTAACACTGTAGAACAGAGGAAAGAACAATTTCGCATCTTCGCTACCATCCACCTCTGCAATACACTGTTAACATTTTGTTCATTACTTCTTCTCTCTATCTTTGCATATGATTTTACTCAGTTTACCTTTACCAAACACTCACCTTTACAAGTAGGTACTCTGTGACTCCATTTGCCATTTGAACACGAGATGTGTGAAATGCCTTTCATGACATGATTTGGGCGACAATTGAACCTAACTGTGCTATTATGACGGAAGTCGTGTCCGATTCTGGCTCCTCTATAAGGGACACCAGGATCTGGGCAAGGAGCTGTTGGACCAACAAATACATCGTGTATGAAAGAGCTGCCATAATAAAAGTAGTCATGCAGTATAAATCATAGCTAATGTTTGTAAGAAACGTTTGTGTGGTACACTGCGTACTGACCAGGACGAAGCTAGAGGTGAGGGCTCTAGCGTCATAAAATGTGCAAAACTTGGCAGTGAAGCAGCTTGCCTACGGCTCGGATTTGAACAATTTATGACATAATTTCTATGGTCTATGAGAGAGCACAGTATGGAAAACTGTCGTCGATTTGTTAAGTTTATCATACATTTCAGTAGAGTTCTGAACCCATAGTTTCTTTTGTCGTAAATTAAAAAAAGAGAGCTAAAGAAAGAAAGAAACGTGAAACATTGACTATTTTTTCTTGCAAGCAATGTCTGTCTGCCCGTCACGATCACCGGCGTTTGTTCGTGATGGCGAAAGTATACTGACCTAGACAACTTAGGATGACAGCATTTTGAGTGACTTAAAAAAGGCTTTTGGCACCTGACGGTTGACCATACTATATTCACATTGCTACACAAGTTGCGCTATTATGGCATTTAGAGGGATAATCAATCATTGGTTCTCATCATATTTGTCAGGCAGGACACAGTCAACGCACATTGGTTCTATTGTCTGTGGTGAAGAAAGAATATTGAGTAAGTGGTGTTCCTCAAGGCTCTGTACTTGGTCCGCTTTTTTTTTCAATCTATCACGATGATGACCAGACGGGGTCGGACAACTTTTTTCGAAGTTTTCTCTTTCAAAAAGCTTACGAAGAAATTTAGCTGTAGTAAAGTACATTTCACTTAAACAATGCCTGCTTCTTAAATGAATGCAATTGAACTGATCTTACAAATAAGAACCTCTTTAAATTTTCAGCATGAATAGGTTCTTAGATAATGGGGATCTAAATTTCATATTTCAGCTTCTACGTTCTCAATCCATTAGGTTCGCATACGTGGTTGTTAACTATATCTTTTACTTGTCTTTGTTCTTGATCTCAAGGCGATGGTCTGGAAACTATCATCCGTATATAGTGTTGTCGTAGTACCTTTGCATGCAGGTGTGCCGGCTGCATTTCCGGACACCGTTATATTAATTTGTTTCCAAAGAAGTCATCAGTTTTTTTTTTTGTTTTTGTTTTCGTTTTGTTTTGTTTTGTTTTTGTTTTTTTTTTTCGGCCATATTGTTTTGCTGGTGAAATATACTGGATTGCTCACTTAGCAATCGCGTAAAGCTAAAACGTAACCATTCCATAACTGTTCACCTACCACGACAAATGGGTAGACTGTCATTCCACGCTCCATTTGAGCAAATAAGCTTTGGTGATCCGACTAAAGTGTAGTTTGTGTGACATTTTACTTCGATCTCGCCGCCCTCTTTCAACGTAACAGGCGTAACGATGCCATTTCTCACTTCACCAAGAACGGGACAGGTGGCTGTAATAAATGGAATCACTTTAGCTCACTTCAGCCTCATCAACGGTAGTCTCAAATCATGTTGAGAAATATCGGTGTCAGCTGCCTTCAGTTAATGATTTCCACCGACCATAGCGAAGAGAGAATACCTTTTACACAGAGTCTCAAGGAGTCGGATTCTCCCCAGGGAATGATGCGTAAATAAATTCCAATAATTCCTTTGACGCTTCGGTAACCCATCTTTAAATTAGTTTTACCAGGATTACGGTTTTCTTTGTTTGTTTGTTTGTTCATTTGTTTTTTTCTTTTGTTTCGCTTTGTTATGTTTTTTTTTGCGGAGTGACATGTTGCTGGGTACTGCCACCGTGTTTCTGACCCTTCTGACGGACCCGGCCGTCCAACTTAAATGTAAAAATCCCCAAACCACATCGACGATAACAGGATACCTAACTTATCCAACAACTTACCTATGCACCTAAATCCCATCGTGATCCATTTTGTCCGCTTGCACAACATAATCGGTGATCCTGTGAGGTAGTGTCCACGTTGACAAGCAAGGAATAGTCTGGTCCCATCGATATAGCTGTCTCGATTTGTTGCGGGATGAACTATATACGAATTGTTTGGAATAGGAGGCCTCGTGCACAACATCACTAAAGATAAGATCCAACCAGTCAGAAATCTTCTGGATAAGTTTATTGCAGCACACACCTCCGAAAGTGAAAATTAATAACGTCAATTGTCGAGCGATAAAGGAAAGCGCCTCACGATTGCAATTGCTTATCTCATTTTTGTTTTGTTTTGTTAATTTGTTTGTTTGCTTTGTTTGCTTTGTTTGATTTATTTTCTTTGCTTGCTTCGTTTGGTTGGTTGGTTGGTTGGTTGGTGTGTTTTTTATTTGTTTGTTTCTTTGAAGCAGAGACTTCGGTGTATTTTGATAAAGGTGGAAAAAGTAAAAATCTATAGCCCTCGTTTGAGGCAATGCAATGTAGAAGACATCTTGCGGGAACTGACACATAGGAACATGAGGTACGTGCGATCGGCTTCAATTTCCGCTAATAGTACCTAGCATGGAAAAGATACTTGTTCTTACCTATGCAAACAGGAACTGAGGAATTCCATTGTCGATTTATGCTTAATGCACTGCAAAACGCGATCGCCAATCAATTTATAGCTGACTCTGCATTCAAATGAAACCACGCTACTATAAGAAAACCGCCTGCCACCATGACTCCAACCATTTGATAGATTTGTAATCCTGGGACAGACAGCGAGACAAAAATATCAAAGGAAGGACATCGTTCTAGTTATTGCTTTTTGTTGATGTTGTTTTGTTTTTTGTTTTTTTTGTTTTTTTTGTTTTTTTTTTTTGTAAGTTAGAATAGTTTGGTAATTATAAATTACGATCGTCCGCCGAGTTGAGCGTTGACCCGACATGGACTGTTATTTGCGATTGCTGCTTTGTTTATTTTGCGATAAAGCGGTGAATATAAAGACAAATATAAAGCGTGTGAAGTGACAGTCTGGGCAAACAGTATGAATCAAACTTATGAGTGGACTACGATATCATGACTATCATTCTACCTCACCATTACGTCATTCGGAGATCACGGGAGATTGCGTCAGCAAGCTCGGCTTTCAATGCGTGGCTAGCTCCGCTTGAGGAAGGTTGTTTGTGAATTTTCTCGGTATACACACTCGCCTAAAGGCTCGTGTGTGTGTACCGAGAAAATACAAGTGACTCGTGGGATATTCCATGGTATACCACCCGAAAGCGTTGTTTAATTAGTATGTGTGTGTGTGTGTGTGTGTGTACATAGCACTGCACTGATGAGGCCCAGAAGGCCGAAACAGTACTGTCTGCAGTTAGATGTAGCTCTTTGGCATTACAAAACTTTGCTTTAAGTCCAAATTGAGCCCTCTACTAAGATGAGTGATTGCCGTTAGCACTGCGCATAGCTCACTAGTTTTCTAGTTTGAGCACTCTGGCATGACTTACGTGATACCACATGTGTGGGATCATTCGGGGCGGCTACCTAGTCTCGCCTCCATCCTAGCATCAGCACTGCACTGATGAGACCCAGAAGGCCTTATCAGTATATATACATATATATATATATATATATATATATATATATATATATATAACTATTGCGTTTTCAGTTTTATTTTAATCAAGACCGGTAAGTTACTCTGTTTTACGTATGTCGTACTCATCCAGATATAAAGCAGTTTTTCAGTACTATTGTCCGGATTGGTTCATTTGACGAGCTGCTTCCCTTTTGATTGGCCAATTTCTCTGCTTACCCATACATGAAGAAACGTTCCGCTCCAAGCTCCTTTGTTACATGTTATGCTTCGTAAACCGAACAAATCAAAGCCAGTGAAACAAGCAAATGACACCTATGCTCCAAGAGAAGCATCTTTTCCATGCGAGGGGCCATTAGCAGGCGGTTAAGGCCGATCGCACGTCTTCAATTATAAAAGTCAACCATAAAAGGGAGAATTAATCATGATGGATTTACTTCAAGGAACTGATCCTTACAACTCCGTTTATGTCCGTAACGATGGAGGAAAAAGGTGCTCATCCACTGTAGAATTTTTTGTGGTTGAAACCACGACCAGATTTTGTGAGTCACTAGCCTGCGTGCAGACGTCTCTTAATTTCTTTGTTGCACTCGGGAAAGGGACGCCCGCATGTGTGTCAGACAGAATACGGGAGACATAAAATAAGTAGTTGCTTCAATAAGTTAACACGCCCAAACTGAAAACAGACGAAGAAGCGGTTTGCTAGATAGACAAAACTACATAAAGACTAGTAAGATACAAAACTACATCAAAAACGTAAACGCAGAAATCCGAATTAACAGCTAACAATTCTTACCGAATGTGACCAACTACGGACGAACGAAAACTCTAACAGTTCACATTGAACATGACTGATGTGACAAACTGACGCGAAGGGAGGGCCTTAAAATACCAGTACTAATTAGTCCCTGAGGGTTTACAAGAAAACTTACATTGATTGTGCTAAACATAAACGTGTTAACTAGCTACAACAAAAAACAAAGAAAGCGATTAACGTAAATACGAACAGTTAAAAAGAAACAAATAAATATGCAACTGGCCACAACAGCATGCAACTGTAGAAATAGTACACGTCTACACGCAGACTAGTGAGTCATGTGGCCAAGCTCAGACTTTTTCATCGACCAAAAACTATGGCAAAACTATAAGAACAGAATAATACAAGATCTTCAGAAAGGATAGTACGAAAATTTATCTTCCAAACGGAACCACGACCTCTCGCATGTCAGTGCGGAGGTCAACAAAATGAGCTACCCTGGGGCCGACAGAACTTACTTTCACAAAACGGTAAGTTTCCGTTCCATCTTCCTCTGATACATTCCAGTCGCTTTTGACCAATTAGACGATACTCTTCGTGGCACCGGAATTCCACGGCGGCCTTGCCGAGAATGGGAGTTACACGCATTACTTCACCATTTAAGATATGTCGAAACTCTGGACAAAACCCTGGAATATTGCACAAAGACTTTTCAGCAAATAGATTCTATTGTGGAATGGGTCTGCGCGGTGATAAACCACAGATGACGTCCAAATGAACAGAAAAGTGCCACAGGAGTAATAGTTCGTTTGTTTTGTTCCTAGATAGACGAGCACGAGGCGGATTACCCGTTCCTTAGTGCCTCTTAGACGCAATTAGACGGATAGTTTGTCAAGACACACAATCCGTGTCGTGTCCGTTTTTACAAGGAAGACGAGCTGTGACAGACGTACTTCAAATGCTTGCCCAAGTTCACGGTCAAAGTAGACCAAACGTTTTCCTTTTTAAAAAGAACTGGTTCCATTTTTTGGCCAGTTCGCATAAAACTTAACAGAAACGTAAAAAAAAACCAGATCTTAAAAACAGAGTCCCCTCTTCCACTTCCCACACCCTCGATTCTATTTCTCTCCTGACCCAAAACGCAAACATTGATGATAGTAAAGAGGTAAATGCTGCATGACAATACCCAGACATCGAAACTTGATTTCCGTCCAAGAATTTCCAATGCATGTGATCAAGGATGGTCCTACTAAGTAGAAACCTTGTTTGCAACCAAATAGAAGCACTGTGCCATTTATGTGCTTATCCTGATTTCGTGGGTAAATAATGGTCGAACCGTATGGTGGAGTTGGTGGGCCGCAAGTGGAACCTTCAAGGAAAAAGCAGAAGCAAAGAGAGTCAGTTGGCAGAGGGTATAGCTCTTCAATTTCACACAAAACAAACTAGTAAGGTGTCTTTTATACGTTTCTGACTCAACGACTCCAAACTCTACTGTTTCGATGGTTCAATTGAAACCTCGATTGATTGATTGTTTGTTTGTTTTTTGTTTGTTAGTTTCCTTGGTAACACACTTTAAAACCCTGACCTGTGTCAATCAAGCGTCGACTGGAGACCACCTGCATAGTAGCAGAAAAGCAAAACAGCTGTAGTATCTGAGAGAAACAGATATTATAGCAAGTTAGCAATGCCTTATAAATTTTGCTTTAGAATAGTCCAGCAATCAGCAGTGATATTAAGACACAACGGAGCATGCAAAGCTTGCTTATGTACCGGAAGGACAGGTGTGTTAACTCTTCTTCTTCGATTCACCTTTTTCTCGCCTTAAAACTACGATTTATCAACTATGTCAGGAGCCCACTGAACTAGAAGCAAACAACTAGTTCCGCTATTTGTCAGACCTTGTTATTTTTAGATTAATATTTCCCGCGGCGTAAAAATTAAGTGATTTATGCATATATGACGTAAGCGGAGACATTTAGGAACAGCTCTATAGATAACGTGAAGTGCATTAAAACGGATAATGCCTGAGTTCCTCGGCCAATTCATATTCAGAGATTCATATTCAGAGGCAATGACTAATTAGCCCCAGGACGCCACACCGTTTCCCGGCTGGGTTGTTGTAATTCGATCGCTTGTCTCGCTCACTCGTTCAAGCAGTTGTTTTCTTCTTCCTTCGCTCGTTACTTTGGTGTTTCAATGTCATTTCTTGGTCTTTTATGGCCGCAGCTGCTGGAAAACACAAGACAAAGGGCCCATCTTTGCTCTCTGGTTTTGTTTATGACCGCTCCGCTCCGTCCGCCACATCTGCGCCCGGCAAAGACTGACGCCATTACTCCACGTGCTTCCCCAGCTCCAAACGCTGCTACCTGCAATTCTTCGGACTTACAGCTTCTTACCCTTCAAATTCAGAAGCAGCAGCTATAGATCCGTCTGATGGAACTTGAAGCGCAAGCAAAAGCGCGGTCTTCGATTTATGCCAACCACCTCAAAGCCGTCCACTCTTCGTTCGCTGGATACAGTCCGAGCCTGCGTTAACACCGCTAAGTCGCAAGGTCAGCTCGACCACAATACACGCATTAAAAACTCGCAAGAATGGCCCCATTTACATGTTGCGTTCGGCCTTTCGATGAAGAAATTTAAAGACCCCTCCACTGCGGAGTTTGTTTGGATATTTTCACTTTAGAAACTCCAGCTAAACAAGCTTCGAAGTATCACTGGGATGCCGTTCTATCTTTTCACGCCGCAGTGTTGGACCGCTTCGAAGCCGGTCTCGCCAATTGGGGTGACGATTTCAGCGAAATCAAGCGCTTACCATTACCGAGTCAAACCGTCTTCCCGCGAAATCGCCCACTGCAAGCAACACCAACACCGCCACTCCACCGCAACCAGTAGCAACCGGCAACGCAATTATTGCCTTGAGTGGAATCGTACCGGCTTCTGCAGTAATTCGTCACATCAACAGGGGGTGGAACACATTTGTACGTATTGTAAACCTGCGAATCACACCATTGCTTCGTGCCCAACCCAACCAACGCCTCCCTCGTCCGATTGACTAGTCACCTCACCTCCACCTTCACCTGCCTCCGACCAATCCAATACCTTCGCCGATTCTCCTCTCCTCTCCCCGCACGTTCCGACCTCGCCAGCTGGTCAACTTTCACTCTCTCGCACCCACTCGCATGCTGCAGTTGTTCGTCATATTCTTTGCTCAAAATCGCCGTTCCCGAATGCCTTTGGCGCTCGTATTCCCGTTCCGCCTAAGCTGAATCTTCCTCCGCCCTCGAACACTATTCTGATTGCATCGTCGCTGATTTTCTTGCCTTCGGTTAGCCAATCAACTACCGCTCTGCCGCCTTTCCCGAACCATTACCATCTATCCATTCCTTAGGGGTCTGCTTTCCTGACACCACTGATGCCTTTTTGTTTACTGAGATAGAACACGCAGCCACGGCTAGGCCTTTTATTTACAATCCTTTTCCGACACCTCTGCAAACTTTCCCGCTTCAAACCGTTCCTAAAGAAGGGAGTACGCAACGCATCCCTTTGGATCTGAGCTTCCCCTAGGGCCCTAAGACAACGATAGAATTCCTACGGATTCTTTTCTTGACGAGCCTTTCCACCTCACTCTCCCTCGTTCCGCCGATTTCGTGGACCTTGTCGTAGCCAAGGGCCCAGGTTGTTACCTTTGCAAGAAAGATTTGAAGCGTGCGTACTGGCAAACCCACGTCGACCCCAAATATTACATTTTTCTCGGTTACCGCTGGCGAGATTTGTTATACTTCGAGCTCTTCCTCCAGCTGTTTGGTCTCCGCTCGGCTACTCTTGCCTGTCCACGCTCTCGCTCACATCTTCGGTATAGCATATCACCATGATTGCGTTAAGTACATCGACGACTTCGGCGGCGTTGAGGCTTCCTACGACGACGCGCTACTCGCCTTTTTGCACCTTGAGGACCTTTTCACCAGCTTGGGTCTCGAATCTTCGCCCACAAAGGACTGTCCTCTCTCCATTAGAATAGTCTTTCTTGGTCTCACATACGACACCCTCGCTATGACTCTAGAGGTTCCTCAGGATAACTTACACCACACTTCTCAACTCCTCAGCCATTGGCTAAGTTCGCCACTTGTATCCAAGTCCGAATTGCAGTCCCTCATTGGCAAGCTTTCCTACGTCTGCGCTTGCATTAGCCCCGGGAAAATACTCATGCAACGCTTTCTACAAGAACTTCACCGACCTCCTCACAAATTTACTCGTTTCATGCCAAGCTCTGAACTTCTTGCCGATTTGCGCTGGTGGGATAATTTCCTTTTGGTTTATACGGCGTTTCACTGCTTCGTTCTTCTCCTTAGATTAACAAAGAGTTTCGTTTCTCCCCTGATGCTTGTCTTTCCGAAGTCGGCGCCTTCTTCGACGGCCGTTTTTTCCACTCGGCTTATCCGACTTTCATCGATCCCGGTTCCTTGACCATCGCCTCGCTCGAAAAGTTAGCTGTCACGATCAGCGTTAAATTGTGGTCCTGGTCCCAGGAGCTGCGTCGCCAACGGATTTTGGTCAGAATTGACAAGTTGTGACATGGTCACGACGGTCCGGGGAGAAAAACTGAAACAAAACAAAACGCGCACACCCCTTCCCACAATCGCACAACTAACCACCATAAACGCCTTAAAAGATAAGTAGTGATTTTAATTACACGAAAGCAAACATGCATGCAAGTAATGTCCTTAATTAACTGAAATAACTATTAACTTAGTGATTATACTTAAACTAATATACTATTTACGCTAAATATTTACAAATATACACAGTAAGTACAGTTCACTTCCTTCTTATTTCGTTTACCAAATGACATGCAACAAACCGACAGTCTCTTTCCACTCTCCAACGCCTTCTGCCCCTCCGTCTATACTTTCCTTCCCACTGTTATCCTTTCCTTCCAACTGATAACTCCGGCTCTCAACTGGCTCTGAACTCTCAGTTCTTCCTTCAGTCTTTCCTTTCCAATTTCACCTTGCTCGACCTCTCTCTCTTCGTTACCAAACTCGCCGTATATGGTGTATCGAGGGACTAAACAGCTTAAGTACTCTCACGGAACACAACGAGTCGACCGGCACATGGTTCGGACTCACAGAACAACAACGACACGGGTCACGTGACCCCTAACTAGTTCCAAGGACCGCACACCGTAGACAAAGGTCTTTCGTCTTGAATTAAAGGCTGGTTCCTGCCAAAGTCTCTTGGTACTGGTTTTCTCTTGAGAGAGTTCTTTCGCCCACTGGCCCTCGTCTTTCCAACTTTTTTCCTTTCACTTCAACTTTCTTGCTAGCTTTCTTTCCGTCAACTGAGTACCCACTTTTCCAACAACCGTGCCACTCCTTGCTTACATTTACATATTGATAATAATTAACTCTGCAATTAACACTTAGCTTACACACTTGCTGTTTCAACGGTTCTACATTTTTTTACAACGCTGCATACTAAATCAACACTTTACGAAAAAATAAACTTAGAAGCTATTCTTTTAAGTACTAATTACGGTTTACTACGACGATAGCTTAACGATGATAGGCTCCTGACATAACACTAAAATAATTAACACTAATAAAACACACTATACAGCAAGGAAGACAAAGAACAAAGAAAAAAAAGGACTTTCGTGACACAATCGAAACACTGAATTCGCCATCAATTCTGGTCGCTCCCGCGTTTCTTTCGTTCAGTCTTTTTGCGCGAGTTTGGGTTTTATGCTTCTCTTCAACTTCGAGCTACGCACCATACACGTACCGGGCCATGAGAACACTATCGCCGATTCTTCGAGTCGATGGGATACTGATCCTCATTTCCGGGCCACCTTTCGCGATGTTGCTCTCTTTATTACGATCACTTGTCAGAGTACATCTGTTCCTTCGATTTGTTTCGCTTCGAGTGCCAGTGGTAGCCACCTCTTCGTTTTGTTTCAGCTTTCCATCTAAGTGAACTACAGCATCAAGTCCGCCAAATCCAAGCCTTCGCCTTATCGGAGGCGGTACATTTGCCTTTAAGTGCGGAATTCCAGCTGAACTCATTAAACTTAATGATTATGATCAAGGGGACTGGAAATCCGACGCTTACACGTTGTACTTATGCCTGCCTTTGGAGGACAGACTTGTACTTTCAAACATTGTTTCCCAGCATATTCAAGTATTGTAATCAAGGTATTTCTACGTACATGTATCTTTATTCTCGTTCTAGTTTCGGATTCCCTCACGTGTTGTTAGCTATTTTTCTTTAATTTAGTACCCTTCGTCCCCTCCTTGCTCCTCCTTCCTCTTCTCCTGTGAATCTTGTTTGGGCCTCTTTCCTTGCTTGGGGGCTGCTCTCGAGCCCTCTGGGCCTCCCCGTTATTTCATTAAAGTTTCCCCAACAGATTCACTGGCTTGTTTCTTGTCGGCTGGGGTGCGCGGGGGGCGTTGGGGTACAATTACCGAGCGCGTGGCGCTCGCTCATTATTTTTAAGATGGCCGAGGAGCAAGGCATTATCCGATGTAATGCACCTTTTCACTGTTATAGAACAAAGAAAGCACCCATTTGGAACAGGAGGTCATTATTGTGTCACTGGGTGGAACAGGAGGTCATTTTAATAATGACCTGTTCATAGCAATGGAAAGGTGCATTAAACGATCCTAATCAGCCACGCCTAGGTTATTATTTACACCTCGCTAGTGCCGAGGGTCTAAATTTGAAGATTACACGTGAATGATGTGAAGCGTGACCAAAACCACTCTCGCGTGCAAAAATCTTGTTCGAGTCACAGCAATCGAGGAAACTACACTGGAATATGGAAGAAAGGCAGGGGATGGAAATAGAGGTGGAAGAATTTGAATCGCCAGAACGATCGCTAGTCAGTGCAAGCCGTGAACATTTACGATTCACCCATAGCTAGAAGAAAACATAAAGACGACATCGAAACAGAGACCCCACCAACAGCCATGCTGCACTCTACTCCGCATCTTGAGCGGAGTTCCTGGATGTTTTGGTGCAGTAAAATCTCCGCAAATTGGCTGTTTGTCAGTCCCTTCATGGAAAGATTTTCCTTTATTCCAATCGGAAGTTTAAGAGTCGATTCGCGTAGAAGAATTCCTCTTGTTTGTTCGCCTTCTTTCGGCCTACGTCGCGTTGAAACGTGAACAGGCGTGGAACACCTCACAAGAAAAACGGCAGTACTTTAAAAGAAAACTAAATACAACGATAAAATAAGTGGTCCGATGGATTGAGAGATTTGAGAGTTTGGAAATACTCTAGGAAACGAAATTGGCCCCAAGATACAAAACTGCCGACGATGCACAACGATATTGCTTGGCCTTCTTAAAATTACGAATTTCTATGAAACGGCGGATATCACAGTTGAGGCGCGCAGAGCACTGTGGGTGACTAGCATCCTTTAAGAGCTTGTGTGCCCTTCAAAGGTATTTCCCATCCGTCACCACAATTCTTTGTAATGTTCAGAAAGCGTCTGCTCACATAATTTCTCATGCCAGTTAATCAACCACTCAACTTTGCAGAAACAACTACGTCTGCCAACTTTATCCGCAACCTTTCTACCCCGATGAGCTCTCTTTGCCCAGTGACCAGTGTGATTAACATGATGTTGCTCACGTTATGTTACATGGGGCTAGCTAGTTTAATGATCACGTGACCTTATCTGTCCATCGGAATAACTTATCTCCCTGCTTTTGACCTGACATAGTAAGATTGACAAATTCCCCAGCAAATTGGCATGACCCACGTAGAAAACTCGTCCACCATTTATTCTATAATCTGTCTTCCAAGATAGGTGCAGTTCTACCCGTTGTTAGTATTTGGAGTGTAAAGAGGCAATACAGACTGCAATTAAAATCATTAAATTCAGCGATTTTGACCTCCCAGACCTACGATAGAGAAATGTCCGCTTTTATGTATTTTCAATTACAATTGCTTGCACGGCAGTCTAAATACACTGAACATGCTTTTGTACATTCGTAACAAAAAATAATTGCGTGTACCTCACCTTCCATGAAACTTGCAACATCATGAACTTGACTTTAGTGCCAGCCTTGAAAATGAATTTGGTAAATATCGGTGTCAACTTGTTTACTCTTGCTCTATGAATACCTTCATTGTCTGGTGTTCGCATGGGCTTCCGCCGTGTCCAGTGCCCCCAACAATGAACATTTGCCAAAATAAATACAAAAGTAAGCCGCAGAGCTATCAGTTTCGCGCCCTTTAAGCAGGAAGTCGGGTCAAATTCCCATGCCCTTAAGATAAATATACTTCTTTTGGTCCTTCTTTTTTTGTTGGTTTTGTATCGTGCAGTTTGAATGAACGAATTCTAAGGATGATTTCAATCCCTCACATGCTCGTTCCGTCGCTTGAAGGGCCGTAAACCTTTAAATCAGTCTTTCTTGTGACGTCCTCTCGAACAACAGGTGGATTTATCTAATTTCATGAGCCAGTTCTACATTTACTTACGTTTCATGGCTCCCCTGAGAATCCACGCTCTTTCCAAATTTCTCATACCATCAATTTATTTTGCTGGTAAACGAAAAGTAAGGGAAATCACCTTCGAAATCCTTTGCGTGGCTGACGCTGGGGAAGAAACTTGAGACGGGAAATCTTGCCCGCGTGTCTTTGGGCTTTGCCCCGTAGGGAAGCTGCTAATAGGGCGTTCGGCTATAGAGAGGCTGTCATGTGGAATTACCTACGTAACGAACTCAAACTGAGATGGGCCAAATCTCGATTCCTTCAAGTCTGCTCCTTCGTCTTTCCTTTAAATTGGGCCGGACTTGGAGTGTTGTGACTGGGCTTTAGCCATAGTTTAGTGTCGCGTTCTCAGCTAAGTGTCAACCATATGTACGTTTATTGTGTAAAAATGGTGAAAACTAAAAAATAATAAACAATACAATAAATATGGAAAGACGAAAAGAAAACTTGGCAAAATAACATACAAATAAACTTACACAGAAGGTCCCGAACGGCCAACGAAAACCAAGAAATGGACAAAACAAACATAAAGGAAACGCCGCCGAAGCGTGAGAAAACCGGATAATTTGTTCAGTTTACCTTCCGTGTCCTGAGCGAGAAAACGAGGCGGGCCGAAAGCAAAACTGGCTCGTCCCAGGACCCGTCTAAACGTAACTCAAAAGACTGTCACATTTAGATAAACGTTTTAATAGTGCAATACATAGTTGAATTAGGTTCATTTAGTACTTGCCATTTATTTGTATCTTCAGAGTTTATTTAGTATCGTTGTTTTCTTTAGTACAGAGTTATGTACCGGCTCACTGGAAAAGCATTTTTAATGAAGCGATGCTACTACTACTACTACTACTACTACTACTACTGCTACTGCTACTGCTACTGCTACTGCTACTGCTACTGCTACTGCTACTGCTACTGCTACTGCTACTGCTACTGCTACTGCTACTACTACTACTACTACTGCTGCTGCTGCTGCTGCTAGCAATTAGCTAGCCCATGAGACCGAATGGGCTATTGACCCGTGGCCCTTGAGTGCGAAGGGTCCAATTGTTTTAGTATCACCCAGCTAGTCGGACAGAAAAGGCAATAATGAAGTTAGCAAATGCAAACGAGAGAAAGCGTCACGCTCGATTGCTTCAAATTTGTATAAATTCACATAACTGTCACGTTTTTGAAACACGTGATCGAAAAGCGTAGCTTGCGAAAATTCATTCATTCATTCAGATGTGAAGTTGGTGAAAATCCAACCAATAAACTGTTCATTCAAGAAAACATCTTTCAAATAGTGGAATGGACCCGCAATACTTTTATGAACTGCAAGGAAAGCTCAAGTGAACTAAATCACGTTGGCGATTGCTAATTGGGCCAAGTTTTGAACAGTTTGTCGATTTTTCGTTCATTCGTGTAGTTGTTGTTTATGCACCAGTCAATTAAAACCCCGGTCCCCCAACCCCCGGGACCTAACGGGGAATTTAACATTTACCAAGTGTTAAAAAAACGGCTTATTACCCCGCCCCCGGGGCCAAGACGTCTGTTAAAAGCCCCGCATAGCGGGGACATCCGAACCTAATGAAGGAACTCAACTCAAATCGGTATCGTTAGTCTAGTCGACGTAAATGTCAAACTTTAACCGTTTTTCCTTCTTTTATTGAAAACTGCAGCCTCTTTAATAAGCTGCAATCTCCATTTGCGCCGCAAGCACTGGCCTTCAATATGCCAAATTTCCGATGCAGAAGTCCACTTTCATTTTGATAAGCCAGAGTTCATGTAAAATTGGCGTTGTGTCGGATATAGCGAAAGGGTCATCCCCAAAACTGCTTCAGAATTATATGGATCTTGGTATCATATGAATGCAAATGGCGTGTGTTTTTGATGTCAAACACAACAGGTTCAGCAAATAAAAAGACCTGTCCTCCGCAGGAAAGCGACACCAAAACGTCGCTAACGACCCTACCTTTTATAGGATACTCTATAGATACCTGAGCCGATATCTCAACAATAAGGTGGATTTAAAGTAAGCTATTTATTTAAAATAAATT
>BLFK01000806.1:133492-135992 GCA_014634185.1 Astreopora myriophthalma | reverse complement strand
GAATTGCTAATACGGAAAACATTGTTGCGGGTAAGAATACATCCCAATCCTCCACCTACAGTGACAGTTACATTAATGGTACATCACATAAGGCAGTGGATGGAAATTCTGACCCGGATTTTAAGAATGGACACTGCTCGCGTACTTTAGAAGGCAACACAAGCTGGTGGCGAGTGGATCTGGGCAGCCCCATGCAAGTCTCTGAAGTACGCATTGTCAGTGGGCTTTCGCGGCTTTCTAACGGACCAACTGTCATGAGAAATAGGGTCTACAACATAACCTTTGGTAAGGACGTTTGCAACAACCTGTCCCTGAAAGGAAATAAATCTGCCCACAAAGTGAATTAAGGAAAGAAATTCTTTACACAAATTTCACTATAGGGATATTATTCAATCGTTCTTATACACTCTTAAATTATTGTGGGAAGTTTATTCAATATATATGTATATATTGGCATGAACATAGAAGTTAGCCTCAAAAAGGACCCTGTAAAAATAATTATGTTCGTACCTGGTTCACGACAATTTTGAAGGGTGACTAACGGGGTTAGAGAAAAGATTCGGGATACATACCTTTTCACGGAAAATTGAGCGACAGTGATGTGACGGAAAGAACTCTAAGCTCAGTAAAATGTTGAAGCTCTATCCCTTATGGAAAGTTGTAATTGGGAGTTTAAGCAACGACGACAGCAACTGCAACGCCGCAAAACAATAGCTTTAATGAGGAAAAAGAGTAGTTCTGCACGCTTTGTATCTGCGGCATGCATTTCAGTACATTTCATTGCCGTCCTTTGCCAACGAACAACGTCAAATGAGCAAAAAATGTAAGGTTTTGACGACAACTTCCGCACGCAACTGTGAATCGTTCATTCTTTATTTTTGGTTCAACGCCGTTCCTACCAATCCAGTCATAGTATAATCCGCTCACGCTGTACAACGTGAAATAAATGGAATAATTGCGAACTATTTGCGATTCTACAAGAAAAGTTATTACAGTATTTCACGAATGGTTGTCAGTAGTACATGTCCCACCCGAACGTAGCAAAGCTAAATCTCGATAAATCGAATGGAGTACTGCAAATTTATATTTTGAAGAGACGTTTTCTTTGGTATTGCCGTTGTCGTTGCTTAAGCTCTGTTATATAATATTATATTTCGGAGACCGTACAACAAGTACCCTAAACTCAGGAGACTGCAAAAGTATAAGGATTTATATGGGAAATAACAATTGTATTTGAAGCCCAAAAATATGATCGAATTTTTCCTTTAAAAGGAGCTTAGTATTTGTAAGCCATCTTGTCCTACAGGTGGTTTTTGCACAACTTGCAGAAAATGTTCCCATGGCGTAACTAAAAACTCACTGAAAATTCTTCCTATTCAATTTACCACAGAAACATTGTAACTGCGTTATTTTTCAATTGACAGGCCAGAGCTCAGATGTGACAAGAAATCCTGAATGTTTGTTGCAGTACAGTTGTTATGGCTACCAATCTTCCAGATATGTTGGTATCATAACAAGGAAAGAGTCTCTTCAGCTGTGCGAGGTGGAAATCTTCTCACAAGGTGACTTAGTGCACTTTTAAAGCTGCGCACTGAACTGGTTTTCATAGCATTTTTTTCACACTATATACTAACAAATACCTAGTTACCTAGCTACCCACCCATCTACCTACGTATGTCTACCTGAGGGTTTGAATGGGGTTAACCGATAGCGACAAATGGCGATAAATATAACTGGCTACCGAAAAAACGGGGAAAAAATTACCGATTACTGACTGGAAAATATTAACCGACAGCCTACACGGTCCTACATTATGGGAGTGTTTGTATTCGGAAATAATGCGTGATGTCTTTTTTAACCTGTCAATAGTATTTTGTATCATTTGTTTCTAGCGTAAGAAATGTCATCCTTTGGTGGGTTCTATTTATTTCACTTGAGGTAACCAGTTTCTCCTCCTTTTCGGGGAGGAGCACAGGCTCAATTCCCGAACAGCAGCTTGTAATCGAGTGCTGCAGTTGTGCTGGAGTATTTTCACTGCCTGTTCTGACTGCTGTGCGTGTACGGTCGCCTGTACGTTGTTTTTCCATGCGGCCGAGTCATGAGCGGAATTATAAATGTGATCGTAGGTTTCTTTCGAAAAAGTGAAGAAGTCGCAATCGAGCGCCATCGTAGCCGCGTTCTAGAGGACATATCAAAACATAAAGCAGTCCGAGTTAAAAAACATCTAAGGGGATTTTCAGGACTGGAGGAGCAAGCCCTTCGGTAAGGAATTGGCGGGTTCTCATGGAAGGTATTTTGCCTGGCAAAATCCTCTGCGGGTAAATGCGAGAACTCTGCCATAGTCACAGATATACAGTTGCAACTTGAACTTCCAAAGTCGATATCGGATGAAGACGATGAAGGCAGCAGTAAGCTCAATTGTAGGTGTGGAACTTTGTATTTGTTTGTGGTCCTTTTTATGTGCAGCGGATTTTGATGTATCCAGAGAAAAGTTCAGGGC
>BLFK01000806.1:128492-130992 GCA_014634185.1 Astreopora myriophthalma | reverse complement strand
AACTAATAAAGTGTATTTTAATTTCAGACGGCATTCTCGAAATCTCAGTTGTTGTTATTGTTGGTGTTTTTTATGCAAAGGAAATCTAAGGGAAATCTAAGTAAGGCGTTGGTAATCAAATTGATTCTTATCATTTTTTCTAATTAGAAAATCTGGCATTGGGGAAGTCAACGCGGCAAGCTCTTTCCGGTGTGAGAGTTGACAGCAAAACACTAGATGGAGATCCGGCATCATGCCTGTCTTTCGAGAACGTTGTTGGCACCTTTTGGCAAATTGACTTGGGGCAAGAGGAGCCAGTGTCTCAAATAGTACTAGCGTACAGTAACCACCATAGTGGCACTTTAGACGTCAGAGTGGGTAAGGGAGCTTAAAACAGAGCTTTCCGGCTTCTCTATACGAAGCAAATAAGAGTTATAATGACATTTTGCTCGGGCAAATACGTTATTTAAATCAGTGATTATTTCGCAAAGTGGATTTTATTTCTTTCCTTTCTTCACTGGACAAAATTACCATCTAAAAGGAAGAGCTCTCTTCACAAATGGTCTTATTTTGTTTTCTCACGGGTTGGCATAGTTTAGGATTGAGGTTGGGTAAGGCAAAGAATTCGAGATGTGTTCGTGAAAAAATGAAGTTAGATCACCTGTTGTTGAAATAACTATACCACCTTGGGCTTGGAAAGAATGAAGAATGAAAACTATCTGAAATGGTAATATCAGACAAGAGTAATGGTTATTTTAGCAATAGACCACAAATTTCTATGGTTAATATGCTGATAAACCACGCGGGATGTCGGAAGAACACGAGAAAAATTCGTCAATGACGAGCCGCAGCCAAGTGATTCACGAATTCTTGTGTGTTCGTCGAACATCTCAAGTGGTTTATCAGCCTATTATAATGACCTTAGAAATGTGTGGTTTGTTGCTTTCATATAATAATTTAGAAGACGGCGAAATTCCTATGAATTTTCTGGCTCAATAAGCCATAAATGATTGACCAATCAGAGCGCGCGCTTTGACTTTCTTATTGTATGAAACTTTATACATTAAGACGCGATGCATTGGAGAAACTAATTACCTTTTAAATCGACGAGAACATCTGTTGTTGAAACTAAAGTGCTACACCTGGCTAGGAGAAACGCCCAAAAGACTATGTAAACAACTGTGAGCTGGATTGCCTTCCGATAAAAAGTTGATTTGAAGAGTCGCCTACGCCTTTGACGTCACCATTGTAAAAATTTTCCGTCCTTTCTACGTCGTCGTTTTCAAAACTCTCCGTTTTCACCTGACCACACTAGAAACGGAGCGTTTTCAAAACGATGCGTTTTCAAAAGTCTCGACTTCACTCTGGAAACCGTCTTCGAAAAACTGCGTTTTCATCAGCGTTTTCAGGCGTTTTGGTATGGATGGTAGGTGAAAACGCATCAAAATGTATGCGTTTTAAAACGAAAACGAATTAGCGTTGATGGGGCCTTAAATGTAATGGCGAACAGAGCAGTTTTACCCACCACATGAAATGGTGTAGAAAACCAAAGTACACAAGCTGCCCTTTCCTGGGCACTATGGCTGACTTAAGGTGATTCCCTGGTGATAGAAGTTGACATAAGACTCTCTTTAAGCTTGCCCTGACTGGGATGTTACTAGAAGCCGCGAAACTGTGGACCGCGAAACCACATCAAAAACACAACTTTACCGTGAACAGTGTTGCAATTTCCTTTTTTTTCTCCACAAGAGGCGTCAGTACTCACACAATTGCGGATCGTTGCATTTGAGTTGCTTGTGCTTATCGTAACAACTACAGTTACGAGTATCTCATTATGACCATGGCAGCAAAAAAACTATCATATAACAAAAGTCTCCGGCTACAATGAGGACGTGACAGCCGCGTCGTGCTTGTCTTATTTTACGACACCTTGCATCAATAATACAAAGCCTTAACTCGCCAAACGGTTGACTACAACTTGCTCATATCCCGTCCCAAATACACTGCTTTGCAGACTATATAAGTCGACTGTATGTGCACCTCCATTTTGGGTGGCAGACTTTCAGTTACTTTTATGATAAAGTACAACTTGCGCTACTTGTAGTGGCTCGGAACACCCGTTCTCGGATATCTGATTGTAAGCTTGTTATATTTCAAGTTAGCTTATCTAATCACGTGATTTTAGATTACGGTTCGAACCGTATTTAGTTGGGTTTGGTCCTGTTACCTGACGCATCAGAAATTTTCAGTGGAGTTAGTTCTAAGAACGTTGAAGTTTTGGGAAACATCAACAAACCGGGATTGTTGTGTAAGTCATTTTTAATTCGTGGATTACGCGTAGCGTAGGAACGAGTTATTGTGGGGACCTGCGATATGGAAATGTGTCACTCAGGTGTAGAAAATTTCCTAATCAGTGGGCCCAGCACGAAAGCGCCCGATAAATTGTCGTAGGTCGATCGTTCCCGAAGGCCAGCCACTGCGAGCAATAGCGCCGAGCGTGCATCGTGCGCTAAATACCCCG